>OMLC01042063.1:0-27302 GCA_900302585.1 Regalecus glesne
ACCCTTGTCCTAGAGATTATTACCAGCCAGAACATGGACGCTCCTATTGCCTCTCCTGCCCCTTCTATGGAACCACCACCATCACCGGGGCTACCGCCATCCAGCACTGCTCCAGTAAGTGCCATTACACACGTACACACACACACACACACACACACACACACACACACACACACAAATCACGGCTTCATCCGAGGTTCTAAATGAACATCAAGTGAAAGGTTAAATGTTACAGGAAAACATCATTCAAGTTGAGTTCACTTCTATGAGATCTGTTAAAACGGGTAAAACCCAGACTAGTCATGTGTCCCTGCTTCAACACCACATGCATGCCAGTAGCAGCAACATGCAGTATCAATAAACCATTGAGCACAGCTGGAAATGTTGCATGAATTAAGTATGACTGCTGCACAACTGTATGTGTACAGTCATTCTGTCTCCTCCAATCTCTTAGAAAGGTGATAATTAAGTGAATAATACCATTACTCGTGTTCTTTCGTGACCCAGAACAGCCCTCTCAGGGGCCATGTGTGTCCCCCAACCCAGCTCCACACCTATGCTGTAGTTCAACCACAGGAGCAGCATAAGGATGCAGACAGTGGAGGGGTCTGTTCTCTTAAAATCAGTGGGACATAGACACCTAAACCTGGTGGACGGCAAATGTGTTGAGCCTTTCTGTGTCACTTGCTGAAGAAATTTCACTGTTTCCAGCTTCATGACAGCTTCTGTGCAGCATTTGTTTCCATTATTAGCAACCTGTGTTGTTTGATGGCCCAACCGAATGTGGAAAAATGGACCTAATATGCAGAGTGGAGGAGAACTGGAAATAATATGATTTATATTTGTCTTCTGGGGAATGGAAATTAATATTCTTGGATGGGTTTTGTATTGGAGAGGGAGTGTGCCTGAGTGATGCTGCCAAGTTTGCAAAATACAGATTTTGTTCACATGAATGGTAACCATCTGCCAGCTTTAGAGCCACTGGAAAGACGTTTCCTGATTTTACTTTATCTTCTTTTGTATTATGCTAAGATTCTCTCCCTCTCTCTCTCTCTCTCTCTCTCTCTCTCTCTCTCTCTCTCTCACCCCCTCTCCCCCTCCCTCCCTCTCATGTCATTGGCAGGTTTTGGGTCGAGTTTTTTGCCAAAGGAGGAAAGTGTAACTTCACCACCAGAGGTGGAGGTCGTTGAAGACTACCAGGCTAGCAGCCAGGTCAGTTGTTTGACTGTCCTCTACATTTTCCCTCGTGCCATAAAATGTAGTTAACCATCATTATCAAAGTATAATCAACCAGAATTAATCTACAGCCAGTAGTGAACCATGACTTTTAAAACCTTGCCGTATGACCCTGCTTCACCCATCAGGAAACTAAAAACAAAACAGTCCAGCTTACTGTGTCCCCTCCTATAGTAGTACTGCAGAAGCTACCTACGACAGTTCTAGCTCTGAAACAAAAGTCAAGACTCTAGTCCAGCCTTGGCAATGTAGTGACCCGACATCATAGAGAGGGTGAGATTTATCACCAAAACAAACAACCAGCTGATTTCTAAAGCAAAGTGAAAATCCTCCGGAGAAATAATCACATCATCACACAAGCTGTATGTGCAATTTGACAGAATATGGAGACAACAGGCCAGGGTGCAAAACTATGGGCAAATTGTATGACAGCTGTCCCCTCCTACCCCCTCTTGGCCAAGCCACCACACACAAGAGACATTTCAGGACCATGGACAGCGAACAGCAATCGCTGTCATCGTAAGATGAGTTGGCATGGGAGCTTGTAATGTCATCCTCAACCGCTTATCCAGAGTTGGGTCATGGATCTGCTGCAGCCTATCCCAGCGCTCACTTGGGTGGAAGGTGGAGAAACACCCTGGACAGATCACCAGTCCATCCCATGGCATGGCAGCCTATCATATTTTCAATAACTTACTAAATTACTAAAAAAAAAAGCTCTAGTCTTCCCTTGCTGGTGACCTGCAGCTTTTAATCTTGTTAGGTTAATCTTGAAAATAGTCAATCTTGGATATTAATTTAGCAAAGATGTCTTCTTCACTACTGGTAATGTTACTCATTTATTACCCCGCTAGGTTATGATTTGTTTCCTCCCACAGCAGGTTGAACAGTAAGCGATAGCAAAGCCCACCCTTTTAGAGGAGGATGTGACTGGTCGGTTTTTACTGTCACTTGAAATAACTCTGACTGAATTCCTAAGCCCTGGACTTCTGTTTGAAACTGGACCTCTGATCAGAGAGATGAAAGCAAAGCCCTTTTTTTCAGCGACTGCAGAGGCAGCCAAATTCTGATAGGGAGACGAAGGGGCTGAATAGGCAGGCTCGGATGGTTGAATTTCACACCATGAATTCACGAAATAATTTTAGAACTGATAACTTTCAAATATTATTATTTCAATGTCTTGGGGGACTGGACTCTCTGAGGGCAGAGGGCCCTGATGGTTCCCCTCAATCTTACCCGGTAACTCTTTGAGAATCAGCTTGCGAGCACTTCATGGCGACCAGGCCATATAGTACTGTATCTTATGTGGACCTTCAGCGCCATCTGAGTTTGGTCCAGGTGGGGAAGTGTCCGTTTCAACTGTCTGTAAAGATAGCGATCTTATTGGTTGTCCTCACAGGTGTTCCATGAGTGCTTCCTGAATCCATGTCAGAACAAAGGGACGTGCGAGGAGGTGGGGGCTGGATATGTCTGCACCTGTATGGCAGGCTTCACAGGTAAAACCAGCAGCTCTGGGTTGTGTGGGTCCACAGTCAAGTTCTGCATCATCCAGATGGAGGAAATAACCATTTATTAAAGGGGAACAAAAATCACAGATTCCAGCTTTAATGTCATTTCAGATTTGAAGTTCATTTAGATTCTCTCACTGCTTTGATACATGTAATGCTCTACATACCCTTAAATACATATGTACTCACACACACAGGGCGATATAGGCCCTGGCCTCTCCGTCCATGTTTCTTTGTCACATGTTCTCTGATAAAGTCCTCTATGACCTGACTTTGTCACTGTAGGTGCAAAGTGTGAGAGCGATGTGGACGAGTGCGAGTCTGCTCCGTGTCAGAATGGCGGCCTGTGCAAAGACGGCATGGGAGACTTCCAGTGTCAGTGCAGTCCTGGATTTGTCGGTATGGAAGCTCATTGGTGGCAAATTAGTCATTTTAACCATGTTTCCATGTAAGACTTAAAAAATTGAATTCATCCATTTCGACAGCTTTTCTTCTTCAAGAGTCTTTTTTTAAATTCTAAGTAAACACTGTCAGCAGCATTTCAGATGCACAAACCCATGTCTGGTTTCCACCTACTGTCATGAGGCACAGCTCAGGACGTAGGCCGTTCATATAGCAGTTGGAAGATTGGTGATTCTATCCCTGACTCCTTCAGAGTGTATCAGGTGTCATTTAGTAAGACACTGAACCCCTAGCTGCATGGGACAACAGATGAAAGGAAGCCTGATGGCTGAATCTGGTATATTTAAATTCTAAATTCTCATTTATATGCAATTTCTATATAAAGGAGATTATTATTGTTATTAATCTCAAGAAAATGAGTCAAGCTGACCTTGCTTTCACTTAAATGACACACAGACCATAATTGACATTGAACACAATTTTTAAATGAAGGAATAATGTTTGAAAAAGAGAGCTTTTTTATTATGTAAAATATCAAATAGGATGAAACCTTAAAAACAATATTATAATTCAACTTCAAACACCTACTATAGATATATTTAAAGATTTTACATTTCCACCATATTTCAAGATATTCACTCGTTGCACCAGATTTTAAATATTGATGAATGGCCTGTTGAAGCACATGACCACACACAGTGTCTCGTCTCAGTATAAATGGTGTGATTAAAAAAAAAATGTTCTCAGGTTCTCTCTGTGAGATGGAGGTGAACGAGTGTGTATCCTCCCCCTGTCTGAATGATGGAGTGTGTGTGGACGAGGTCAACAGATTCTCCTGCAGCTGCAGCAACGGCTTCACAGGTGAGATGCTCAAACACACTGACCTGATGAGATCACTTCAGGAAGTTATTCGGACGGATCAGCTCTGTCAGCTGGGGGGTTAAGTGTAGAAAAATCCCAATACTAAGCTATTTTAATCGTGTTCCCCCTGAACAGCACTGGACAGCTGCTGAGAGGAGGTTTGAAGTAATGATTCCTGCATCTCTGAATGTGTGAATTTGAATTGTTCCAAATAATCTGATGCAAATTATCTTGATTTTTGTTTTGTTTTTACTACCTGGATTATTGAGAGAATAAAAAGAGTTGTTCAGATGTTTTACTCAGGGAAACAAACTCCGATGATGCTATAAAGTTTGAAGTGCTTCTCATTTTGAGCTTATTTGTACTAATTCCATCCATCTATCCATCATCAACCGCTTATCCATAGTCAGATCATGGAGGTATCAGTTCCAGCAGGGAACCCCAAACCTCCCTTCTCCTGGCCACATCATTCACCTCTGACTGGGCTTTGAACGCCTCACTAGGGAGGAGACCAGGTGGCATCCTTATTAGATGCTGAACCTCCTCAACTGGCTCCTCTCGAGGTAGAGGAGCAGAGGCTCTACTCTGAGTCCCTCAGGATGACTGAACTTCTCAACCTGTCTCTAAGAGAGACGCCAGACACCCTCCCGAGGAAACCCACTTTTTGCAGCTTGTGTCCACATATTAATTAATTTATCTTGTATTGATTCAGTTAACAGGATGTTTTTTCCCACACAAGTTGGGTAGATGAGGAGAATAGGAGAAGGAACTTGCTCATTGAGTTTTATATTGGATACTGACTCATGGTGTCTCCTTCAGGTCCTCGCTGTGAACTGGAAATAAATGAGTGTCTGTCCAGCCCGTGTGTCAACAATGGCATTTGTGAAGACCTGACCAATGGTTACTCCTGTACCTGCGCCATTGGCTTCTCAGGGGAGCGCTGTGAGGTTGATATTGATGACTGCTATAGCGCCCCCTGCCTGAATGGAGGCTCCTGTCTGGACGATGTCAATAATTTCAGGTAACAGTGGCAATGTGATGGGAGAAGAACGGAGCTGCTCTCTGTTAATGTCATGGTCAGTTTTAGTATGTGAAAATCTGAGGAACTTCACACAGATCCCTTGTAAACCAAAGCCTAGGAAGATGATGCCAAGTCTTTTACTCAACCAACTAACACAAGGACTTACCCCCTGCAGAGTCCTACTTTGCAGTAGATCAGTGGTAGTACGCACTTCAGAAACTGATGAGCCAGATGTTTCAGGTTCGAACCCATCACAGGGCATCAGGAAGAGCATCCAGGCCCCCCACACACACACAATGCCTGTGTCCACCCCACAACGTAGAGTGTAATCGTGACCCATGACAGTGGACCTCTCCGGACTGCACAGAGGATTAGAAAAGCTTTCATCTGCTTGGTTGAATGAAGGTTGTCCTCACATTAACAGTTGCAGAAGCAGGGTTATCCATACAGGGAAAACTGGAAAGGTCCTTCTCCATTAAAACCTAACCACTAGTTCACAGTCACCAAATGAACCCTCTGAAGTCCGTTACTGAAGTCTGTGTTTTGGATTCCAGAAGGGAGTGACTCGGATCCCTGTTCTCCGCTCTTCACAGGTGTCAGTGCATCGAGGGCTTCCAGGGTCGCCTGTGCGAGGTAGACTTGGACGAATGCGACCCGAACCCCTGTGTGAACGGAGCCAGCTGCATGGACGGCCTGGGGACCTACACCTGCCGCTGCCTTCCTGGGTTCAACGGAACCAGGTGTGAGACAGGTACTATAGGACAGATGACACGTCACCACGGCAGCCTGAGCGTATTTGTGGTAGACCAATCGGTATTCAGGTTTTGAAATCCCAAGCAACCCAAGGAGGGTGTAGGCTAGATTAGCTAGCTAATGCTAGTTTGATTTGCCAGTTACTTGCTAGTAGTTGAGCCAGCTTAGGGGTGTCATAGCCCAGGAGGCAGGGCAGTCATCTGTTGGTCAGAGAGTTAGTGGTTTTATTCCCAGTTCCTATTTTTCCAAAATTTTCACTCCACAATCCAACTCCAGCACTTTTGTATGAGTGAGTTTGCTGTCTCTGGGCTGGGACTCACCTGAACAAGAGAGTTTGAATGTCACTGTGGCTCTGTTGTTGAATCAAATATGAAATAACATGAGAGTTTTTCTGGTGTCACCGGTACCAT
This sequence comes from Regalecus glesne, assembly GCA_900302585.1. Classification (NCBI taxonomy): domain Eukaryota; kingdom Metazoa; phylum Chordata; class Actinopteri; order Lampriformes; family Regalecidae; genus Regalecus; species Regalecus glesne. Next base: position 6,192 of record OMLC01042063.1, read on the forward strand.
TGGTCCCCAAATCATGTGACCGCTCTCCCATCCTCACCCATCAGAGATGTCTTCCGCCTTCAATTTGGACTTCGAGGCATCGGGCATCCACGCCTACGTAATGATGGATGGGGTGATGCCGGCCCTGACAGAGATCACCTGCACCTTCTGGATGAGGTCATCAGACACCACCAATTACGGCACGCCAGTCTCCTACGCCGTGGAGGGGAGCGACAATGCGTTCCTGCTCATCGACTACAATGGGTCAGTGTGACGCTCAGATTTGAATCCGCAGCATTCTTCATTGGACACATTTTATCGAGCTAATCTCTGTCTTTTTTAAAATTCCTTCCGTTGTCTCGCTGTCCTTCCTCTCTTTCCCTTGGTGAAGCTGGGTGCTGTATGTCAATGGTAAGGAGCGGATCACCGACTGCCCGGCGGTGAACACGGGTCACTGGTACCACATCGGGGTGTCCTGGCGGAGCTGGGACGGCGACTGGAGGATCTACATCAACGGGAAGCCGTCAGATGGGGGCAAGGGCCTGTCGGTCGGCACCACCATCCCAGGTGTAGTGCTATCCTCAGGCTGGCTCATAGTGCACCTCATTCACCTGGAGGCATCAAATCACATGCCTCACAACTTCACATGGGTCCTCATTTCTATCAGCCATATGTGGCAGGAGCAAAATGAAACGATGACAGTACATCATGCTCAACTATAGAAATAATATGCAGCAAAATCGATGTCCCCTCCTCACAAAACACCCCCTGACTGTTCTGTTTCATTCAGATGCAAAAGCAATAAATTAATGTTCCCTGATTCCCATTTCATGGGACTTTTCATGATAAAACTTGATAAAAATGGAAGAAATGGGTTCAGAGGGAGTAGTTGATAACCTCTGACCTTTGCCCTGTGTTCTCTAGGTGGTGGTGCACTGGTATTGGGGCAGGATCAGGACCAGAGAGGAGAGGGGTTCAACCCGGTGGAGTCTTTCGTTGGCTCCATCAGCCAGCTCAACATCTGGGACCGGGTTCTGACCCCGCAGCAGGTAGGCACATTTCATGAGCTGTTTGTCAGACACGCAGCAGATTTCATAGACATGGACTGAATGTACTGCACAGTGCATGACTTTAACGATATTCATAATGAAAAAAAAGTGTAGCATATCCAAAAGATATTAGCTAGATTCTCAGTCTGAACCGGAGTCCTGATATAGAGTTGGCAATACATGAATAAGAGTGAGTGTGTTGGATACCTAAGCCTCCTCCATCCATACCCCAGATTAAGGTCCTCGCCAGCAGCTGTCCAGCCTCCCATGTGACCCACAGAGGGAACGTTCTCGCCTGGCCAGACTTCCTCAGCGGGGTGGTCGGCCGGGTCAAGACCAACCTCAACAGCATATTCTGCGCAGGTGAGCGGTCGTCACACACCTCAGAGAGGCCTCCTTTTGAGGATGTGGTGTGTTGTTTGTTTCATCCCCTGTTCGCTCAGTGTGTCCTGGATCCCATCATTTGCTTTCATTTCTTTTTATCGTTTATCAGTGATTTTTCTCAAAGAATGAATTTTGGCTGATGATATTATTCAAATGGATTAGCAGTGCTCAGTGTTTAGTGCTCACTCACCATGCAGGCCTGCTGCGCATGAGAGACCACGGTGCAACATGTCAGTAAAAATGCTTTGCCTCTCAAAGCGATTGGGTCCATGAAACACGAAACCACCAGGATACTTTCCTGTTCCCTCCTGGCACAGAATAGAAAAGAATTGCACCCAACCCAAGGGCTGAAATAATTCAAATTAAAACCTAAACATGACTTAATCCTGACCTGGTTTCTGTACAGACTGCCCACAACTGGAAAGTGCTGCGACTCACCTCCGTGCCTCCACGGTGGAGGTGAGTCCTGGAGCGCAGGTCCACCTGTCCTGCGATCCCGGTTTCTACCTGGTGGGAGAGCCAGTGCTGCAGTGCCAGAATAAAGGAGAGTGGAGCCAACCTCTACCTCGCTGTGAAAGTAAGAAGAGACATGAATGGATTTACGTATAAGTACACAAGACTTTTCCAGAGCTTTAAGAGCAGCCATGTTTTCCAGTGACCTTTTCCATCCCTATGCCATCCAGTTTCATCCCACTCGCTCAATTTCATTTAAAAAAATCATCTTCAGTAGCCAAAACATGAGGCAGCAAAATAAACTGTGGAATTCAATCCAAAAACAGGATTTCCGTCATCCACCAATCCATCCACACTTCCACATGAACCCTGTAGACAGATGCTGATGAGTATCAGTGCACTAAACAAACAAGGAAATGGCAAAGGAGGGAAACCAAGTCAAACAACAGCCTGTTAGAAAAAGCAGGGAGGTTTTACTGACCTAGCTGTCTTTGTTGCAGGAGTGTCGTGTGGGATTCCTCGGCCGCTGGAGAACGGGGTGTTTCAGGGAACAGACTTCCAGTCGGGCAGCTCTGTGGTCTACCAGTGCAATGCCGGCTTCTACCTGCTGGGGGACGCTAAGGTGTACTGTGCCAACAGCGGCAAATGGGGTGGAAACCCACCAGCCTGCCTGGGTACTTACCTTACACACTCCTTTTACAATGACAATGATGACACGTCATATTATAGACCAAGATCAGATCTGTATCTACTGGCCTGCTGAGTCTGTGTGCACCACCAAAACTGTCCCTTACATAGAATCCAGCAAGCAACAGGGGATTTAATAAAATAAAATAAAATTCTAGAGATAGAGAAGGTCTAGGATTTAAGAAAACTATTCATATCGTACATTTTAGATCAGGAAGACAGGAAAGATTGAAATTCCAAGCTGTTTGTTCTCCAGTGACGTGAGGACAAACCTTCAGCGAACCACTTCCCATATAGACTTTGAAAGTCAAGTCTGTAGGAGCAGCCTATGTGAATTTCATCAGCTTTTCACACTCTATGCTCTCATTCTATAGTCTGTGCTAACTCACTTTAAGTGGTAAACGTGTTGACTATTGGGCGCTAATTTCTTTGTGTGTGTCCAGATGTGGATGAGTGTGCGCTGGGTTCTGACTGTGACGAGCATGCCAACTGTCAAAACACGGATGGGTCCTACACATGTACCTGCATCTTTCCCTACAGTGGAGATGGCAAGAACTGCACAGGTAACACACGCATACACACACACATACATACATTGTTGGTATCTCTTTATGGTGTGGCATAGCTTAGTGGGTAGTGCGGTTGTCTGGCAATCGGAAGGTTGCCGGTTCAATCCCTGGTCCTGCTGAAAGTGTGTCAAAGTATCCTTGAGCAAGACACTGAACCCCTAACTGCTCCCTGAGTACCATATGATGGCAGCTCACTGCTCCTTTAGAATAGGATGGGTTAAAATGCAGAGGATTGCAAATATCCCCTTGTGGGACTGATGAGGGAATCTATTTTTTATTTTTCATCTATGTATGTCCTTTACGTAGAAGCAGAATGGATATTTCTTCCTAATACAGCTACTATAACTATGAGTGCTGGTGGTAGGACCATAAATCTGTGATTGCTGCCACTGCCATTCTCCTTCTTCCCTTGCTGTGACAAGCACTACTAAAATCCACTACTACTACTACACCCCCTGCTCCCACCAGGGTTAGGCTTGGCCCAAAGTCAATATATCAGATGCTGATCTGAGAGCATCTCTCATTTGTCATATGCCAATTGTCCACATGATCAATAAATGACACTGTTCTAATTGAAGATCAAGTAATTGAATAATGATGATGAATAACATAAACTTGTTTATTCTATGTTTTTCTTACTTTCTCCACCAGAACCAGTGAAGTGTGTGAACCCTGGGATCCCAGACTTCGGTCACAGGGAGGGTAGTAACTTTCTGATGGGGAGTGAGGTGGTCTTCATCTGTCATGAAGGGTACAAGATAATCGGCTCAGCTCGGCTCCGGTGTATTGAGACAGGGAGCTGGGACAGCCCCATCCCGTACTGCAAAGGTGAGGGGTCTTTCATGGTGCCGAAGGCTTCTAACGGTTAACGGTCCCTTGTATTGACCGATGTTTACGTGAAGGGCATGTCCGTGACCGACCAATGGCAGCATGCGAGAAGGCGGGACTTAAAGAGAAGGGTCAAAGCTAATTGCATGCTTGGTGTTTCTCTTCAGCCCTCTCCTGCCCGAGGCCCACTGTTCCAGAGAACTCCATCATGAAAGGAACCAACTTCACGTATGGAAGCAAGGTGACTTTCAGGTATCATGCGCACCTGTTTACAACACAGCAACACACCAGTGTGAGACACCAAGCCCATGTGATTACTTGTAGTCAGGGGATGCCCTGCTCTTCAGGTCAATGTTTCAAACCGGCAAGCAACAACAAGCTTGGAGATAGCTACTAACCGTCTCTCTTCCCCCATCTCAGCTGTATGGTGGGCTACCTGCCTCAAGTCCCCTACGAGTTCCAGTGTCTGGCCAACCTGAGGTGGAGCGGGACGCCACCACTCTGTCATCCTGTGACTTGCAGGGATCCTCCCGTTGTACAGTTTGCCGACTACACCTTCAAAGCCAACACATACCAGTCCATCGTCGGCTACACCTGCTTTGAAGGCTATAGGTATGAGCAGATGACAAAAGCCATTGGAAAGTCGGATGGTACCGTGACCTTAGTGTGGCTCTTGTCAGTTGGAGCAGATTGTGGTTCTATGTTCTAAGTGGTGTCTTGGTGTGAAGGCCACAGGGCTCCATGGAAGTGGTGTGTGAAGCTACAGGGGAGTGGAGCCGGCCGGCTCCCCGCTGCAGCAGCATCCTCTGCGATGACCCCCCGACCCTGAGAGACGCTGTGACCGTAGGAGATAACCATGCGCTGGGAAACAAGGTGCACTATGTCTGCAAAGAAGGGTAAATCTGGTTGGAATCCACTCAATCATTTCAACCATTCATTCACTTGCTGACACTGAGACAGTACACTACACCATCAGGTGTGCTCACGTAGGACAGCTGATGCCATGACGACGGGTGCTACAGTGATGCTTTACTGCTGGCATCAACAGGTGACCTCTGCTCACAGCTGAGTCACCGATAGGTTTAATGTTAGTATGCTTTTGGGTGGGTTCTGACCTACTCTGGTGGTGTGTAAAGCGGGAGAAAAAAAGAAAGAGCAATAGCCTCAACTCCTAACAGAACCCAAACAAGCACCACGCAGTCTGTCTGTTCGGTGGACCTCTGTATAGCACGTCAGCTGGAGTCAACTTAAGTTTCTAAGTGAGTTCGAGAGCTGGTCTTTATCACTTATCTATGTTGATATTACTGTTATTGCTTTTATTACTATTATTCATTAATACTGTCATTTGAAAGACAGGAGTCACGATGGTTAAGGCCTTTGTGCAGTCAGAACCTTTACATGTTTTTATGTAAATCTTTCATTGTGGTCCAACATCTCTCAAAAATATCTTAGTGTTTAGTGACAAATACAAAAGTAACTGAAAATCTAAACCCTTCTGAAGATGCTCATGAAGGATGACTCCTTATAGACAGTGTGTAAAGTTAACAGACTACATGTGAGGTCCTTTCTGTGTGGAATTTGCGTGTCCTCCCTGTGTCTGTGTGGGTTTCCTCCCACCATCGCAGACATACATGTAGGGTTAGTATTCCTGCTTGTCGACCTGAGCAAGGCAGGAGGAAAAAGAACTAGAGTTGGTCCCCAGGTACTGCAGCTGCTCACTGTTCCTATACAATAGGATGGATTAGATGCAGGGAATATATTTTATTATGTGTATGATGAGTAATAAAGCTTCTTCTTCTGTAATTCTGGAGAACTTCCTGTATTAATATTTTATTTTTGTTGGTCCTCTTCTCTCATAGCTACACTCTGATTGGTCCAGAGACCAGAGAATGTTTACCAAGTGGGCAGTGGAGTGACAGCTCCGCCCAGTGCGTCCCTCGCTCCTGTGGGCCCCCGCCTGCCATCGCTCATGCTGAGCCCTACGAGGGCCACCAGCTGTATGGGGACACTGCTAATTACTTCTGCACTGATGGCTACATCGCTGGCAACAACTCCAAGATGGTGTGTAACGCCCAGGGCTTGTGGGCGCCTCCCGATGGCCTGGAGGTCCCTGGTTGCATCGCCAACTTCTGCCAACCTCCACCCGAATTGCCCCATGCTATTCTAGACTCCGTCAACAAGCCCAAGTACGCCAGCAACACTGAAGTGAGTTATAAATGTGAGGAGGGCTTCATGCTCAACACCACGGCAACGCTGAGGTGCCTGATAGGAGGCGAGTGGGAGCCCTCTCCCTATGACATAAGCTGTGTGCCGGTGAGGTGCTCGAAGCCTGTGAGCATTGACCGGGGATACGTATCAGGGACTAACTACAGCTTCGGAGCCATGGTGGCATACAGCTGTGACAAAGGCTTCCTCATCCGGGGGGAGAAGAGGAGGACTTGCAAGGCCAATGGGGAATGGGGGGGGATTCTGCCCACCTGTATACCCGTGTCCTGTTCCACCCCTCCTCTGCTCAGGAATGGGCACCTTCAGGTATCAACCATCACACCACCTCTGGTCACACACACACACACAGATTTACTGCTCTGCTGTCCCACAGGGATAAAGTGTACAAGGTTGGGTTTTAAGGTGGCGCTGGTGTTTGGAGCTTTTCCTTCTCGTGAGTTTATCTGAATTAGAACCATATTTATGTTTCTCATTTTTACGTTTTATGAGCTACCTCACAAAACACCCTTTACCTCTAGAGCGCAGCACCCAAACACAGTTAGAAAGAGCTTCAGGAGAACAGGTCCTCCTGGGATTATGGACCCTGTGGAACAGCCTGTTCAGAAACACATCTCTGAGAGTTTTCCCTGTCTGTCCCTACACAGAGCAAGACCCGCTTCATCTTCAACAGCAGGGTGGTCTACGGCTGTAATGCCGGCTACAAGATGGTGGGTCGGGCAGAGCGAGTCTGCCAGGCAAACCGTCAGTGGTCCAACAATGACCCTCCTTCCTGTGTCCTCATGACCTGCGACCCTCCCCCTGACATTGTCCACGGGCACTACAGGGGCTCTATGTTGGAGGTGGGACGGAAAGTGGAGTACATATGTGATGAAGGCTATGAGCTAGCCGGGGATGCTGTCTGGACCTGCCTGAAATATGGCAAATGGGATAAGACTCGACGTCCCCGCTGCTCGCCAGTCCAGTGCCCTGAACCACCACTGGAGGAGAATCACCTTATCCTAAAGAGCCTGGATTCAGAGTCAGGAACTGTGGAGCTATTCTGTGAAGATGGATATGTCCTGCAAGGGGCACGGGTCCTCCGCTGCACCCCGTCTCAGGAGTGGAATGACACTTTCCCTGTGTGTAAACATATATTCTGTGGCCCGCCCCCAGAGGTGGCACTTGGGAGTCCCTCCAAGTCCTCGCTTACAGGGCTGTTCTACTTCGGCAGGGTGGTGAACTACTCCTGCATGAACGGGTTCACATTACGGAAGGAAGCTTCTGTGTCCTGTCTGGCTAGTGGGCAGTGGAGTAGCCCTTACCCAGAATGCATCCCAGTGGAATGCCCGCAGCCCGTGGAGATCTCTAATGGCATAGTCGACGTCCAGGGTCTGATGTATCTCAGCACAGCGCTCTACAGCTGTAGGCCAGGCTATGCCCTTGTCGGGAATGCCACTGCTCTGTGTGGCGAGAGCGGGCTCTGGGTCGGAGAGGTGCCTTCCTGCCGCCCCATTGAATGCTCCGCCCCTAAACAGATCGCCAATGGAAAAGTAGCATACACCAAACTCCAATTTAGTCATGGTGCTGCTTATACCTGTCGCCGTGGTTACCGCCTCCAGGGCCCAGAGACTCTGAAATGCCTGGCGACTGGAGAGTGGGACCAGGAGCCGCCTGTTTGTGTTCAGATATCCTGCACCCCTCCAAAACCAATCGACAATGGTTTTGTCGAGGGCTCGGACCACAGTTTTGGAGTTACCATTTTCTACAGCTGTTTCCCTGGCTTCCAGCTTGTTGGTCACAACCATCTGACTTGTGAAGAGTTTGGCTGGTCCAGTTCAGTTCCCGTCTGTGTCCCGTCAGACTGCGGCCTGCCTCCTCACATCGACTTTGGGGAGTATGTGAAGGTGACAGGCTCTGGCACCAGGTCAGGGAGAGGCTCCGGTCCTACGACTGAAGGGTCAGAGGATACCATGTCAGCCTCTGCCATGGACCTGAGCTTCCTCCAGGGGACGATGATAGAATATCGTTGTCATAAAGGTTATGACCTTACAGCTCCCACCAGACTCATGTGCCAGGAAGATGGGGGCTGGAATGGGATGGCGCCCCTGTGCGTCCCAGCAGAGTGTGAGACACCCCCCGCCCCGGAGCACGGCTGGGTCAACGTGACTGACAGCTCCTTCGGCAGTCTGGTGCAGTATGGGTGTGAAGAGGGCTATAGACTGAGCGGGGAGTCTGTGAGGCAATGTGTGTCTGGTCGATTGTGGACCAATGATGCTCCACTTTGTCAGCCAGTCTCCTGTGGCAACCCAGGGGACTTGGCTAATGGCATGATTCAGGGGGGCTCATTTGCTTTCCTTGCTGTTCTGCATTTCGAGTGTAACTCTGGTTTTGTCCTTGTGGGCAGTGACACTATCACCTGCCAAGGGGGCGGGGCTTGGGACGGGGAAATGCCGCTGTGTGAGCCGGTGTCCTGCGGACCCCCAGAAGTCCCCCATGACATTACCTTTCAAGGGGAGGACTACACTTTTGATCAGGAGGTACACCTGAGCTGCCAGCCTGGCTTCGTCTTAAAGGGGATGTCCATTAGTAAATGTCAGGCTGATGGCACCTGGAGCCACGGGTCCCTTACCTGCATACCTGCCCACTGTGGCAAACCACCCCCAATTGTTAACGGCCGTGTGCTGGGCTCAGACTTTGGGTTCAGCGGCGAGGTGATGTATGAATGTGACGAAGGCTACACGCTGAACGGGGACCCCAGGCGAGTGTGTCAGGCCGACGGACTCTGGGACAAGCCCGTACCGCGCTGTGACATCATCAACTGCGACCCGCCTGAAGACATCAGCCACGGCTTCCTGAATGGCTCCAGCTTCAACTATAAGGACGTGGTGGAGTACGTTTGTTTCGATGGCTACGAGGTGGTCGGGGACTCCGTCCTCCGGTGTTCCGCTCAGGGAGTGTGGGAGGGCAGCGTGCCCTGGTGCCAGCCCTGTGTCTGTACCGTGCCCATGCTGAGAAACGGGATCATCCTGGGCCGCGATCATGCCTGTGGGGACCAGGTCCACTTCCGTTGCAATGAAGGCTACAAGCTTCTGGGTCCCTCTCAAGCGGTCTGCGAGAAGGGTGGCTTGTGGGGTCCTGGGGTACCCGTGTGTGGTCGGGGAAGATGCACCAACACTCCACCTATGGTTCCCAATGCCATCATGTATGGCAGCAGTGGCACTTTCTCAGACAAGTTCACCTATAAGTGCCGGCCGGGGTACCAGATGAAAGGATTTGCGCACCTCTCCTGTGGACGGGACGGCAGATGGGGCGAACCAAGGGTCACCTGCGAGCCAGTGAGCTGTGGAGAGCCTCCATCTGTCCCCCATGCCGAGGTTGTAGGCAAGACCTTCACCCTCCCCAACCAAGTCACATACAGGTGAGTGTCAATGCTACGTGCCAGGCCTCAGTCACACCAGCGTTCATGTGCAGTGCATGGCTGGCTGGCTGGCTGGCTAAAAGTCCAGAGCGGAGGAATTTGACCTTTTAGCAGCATCGTATCTTCCATTTCTATCCAGCTGTGTTCCACCAGGATATGATCACTATATGGGACGAAGGCAGTGTGGTTTGCGGTCACTCATGAAGGAGGACAAGATCACATGACAGTCTAATCAGCTGTGTCTGGTGTCTTTAGCTGCCATAGTTTGGTACACCAAAGCCTCAGGAGACACTAATGACTTACTGGAGCGTGGTTTGCCTTAAAAACACGACTTATTGCTACCAGAGGCTCTTCACTTGACTTATCAGACGCATTTGCAATAACCAGAACATGTTTGTCACCTCCCTTGTGTCCTTTCCTTGTCTCTGTTCCCTTGTGGTATTTCCCCTCCCCTGTAGGTGTGAGGATGGCTATGAGCTGGCCACGAAGACGGCCTCCTTGTCCTGTCAGAGCAATGGCAGCTGGTCCAGAAACAGTGTTTTGTGCCAACCCACCCAGTGCCCACTGCCCACCAGCCCCCCTGCCGCCCACTTGATAGTGACTGGGGAGGACCTCACCCCTGTAGGGGGCGTCATCGCTCTCTCCTGCAGCCCTGGGTTCTATCTATTGGGGTCAAAGCTAGCAGAGTGCCAGGTGGGGAAGAGGCTTGATTCATCCCCACACTTCACAAAAAGAGCCACAATGCTGCTATGTTGAAACACGGTGCTCAGTGCAACTCAGTCCCTCTTCACCAACTGTTCTGTGGAAGTCAATTTGGGTATTGAAGAGTTAACCAGTAGAGTTCCATTGAGTTCCATTGTGAAGTCAGGCATCCAGCAGAGTGCATGGTGCGCCTCCTAGTGGTGTTACAGCAGGCATACAAATACACATAACTTTATCACTGACGGACAAACAACAGCTTTTCTTACCTGCTGCCAGTCTATACATGTCTTTACACTAAGCTCATTGTCCATTTGAGAAACTGCTAATCTGCATTGTGTTTGTTTCTTCCTGTTTGTAACGTGTGGCGGTACAGCTGGGTGGAAGCTGGTCTCCCAGCCTCTCCTCCATCTCCTGTGAGCCGGTGGTCTGTGAGAAGCCCCCTCCCCTTCTCCATGGGGTCATAGAGGGAGACAGCTATAGCTACGGAGACACGGTCATGTATTCCTGCTTGCCCGGCTTTGACATGAAGGTATGAGCCTCTCTGTATAACCTATATTCGCTCAGGTCCTGTGCCTTGTAAGGAAACTTGACATTTCCATGTTGAATGACAGAGCAACAGTGTGAGGAGGAGACGTTAGAGGTGAAAATATACAAACTCCTACTTGTTGTCCTAAGAAACAAAGATGGGAAACACACAGCTTTAAATATGTAAGATCACCTTTTTTCACACTCTACTTCCAATCCAAACCCAGTATGGATGCTGGGTGATGGGAGATACACGCTTCTAGCAGCTTCCTTTGGCCAACAGATACGGTTGGGAGCTCCATTTAAAATCTACTGCCTATGCCTATGTCTGTTCACTCCACCTGGAAATGACTAAGTCCTGCCTTTTGCCCTATCTGATATCTCAAGATAACTTTTATTGGCTGAACAAATATTTGCCTGCACATGATGAATGCTCAGTGATTTGCGATCCACAGTGAGATCAATAAGTCACGTGATTTCCCCGAAGCTGTGGTAATGTCAGTGGTGGTGATTGGCCTGTTTGGTTTCAAAGCGAACCAAAAGCAGCTGAGTCACTTCTAGTGCTACAGATACACTGACGCCAGCAGACCTGCTCCACAACTCCACACTCACACAAACACACACACACACACTTTTGACTTATTTTGTCACGAGTCTACTCACGTCTGCATAAACAGCTGATTTGTCCTTCAGTTTACTTGTATGTATACATGTATATACCCATTAATAATTCACAGGGCAGAATGCTCCACAGTTGAGCCCTGGTGCTTACATCCACACATGGTTGTATCTAATGTCCATTGATACCAGATCTCAAATGAATATTTTAAGTGATATATCAAGCAAATCCTGAATCCGTATCATTAACCAGTAGATGGTGAGGCACACATGATAAGACTCGGTGCACTGGGCACAGTGATCCATGTTTTCTATAGACTGCTATCAGCGTAGTAGTCTGATCCTCTCTGAGATATGTGAGATTCAAGGTACAATATATACATGTGACATGAGTGTGAGCTGATAAGGCTTGTTTGTATGAAAGGATTTCTCTCACACAGCATGCACCAGGTATGGGAGGAGAGATAGATTGAATTATGTCGTGAATAGGAAAAACTGACTGCTGCATAATGCTCACCCTGTACAGCATTTACAGTCGTATTTCACTGAACGTGAGCTTTGACAAGACTACGCAAAATAACATTAAAGTTCCAGTCGGCACCAGAAGTGATTCTGCTCCATATCCTAATGACTAATATTTGTGTTTAATAATAAAGCAAGCAGTCTAGAGATCTTGTTGAGCCGGAAAACAAACCAGAGATTCACATTGGGTCACATTTCCATCTAACAATGCAGCCAAGGTAGCTGGAGATGTGTATGAAGTATTCTGCTCATGTACTGACGGTGAACTCTGCTTCTGACAGGGAGACTCTGTCCAAACCTGCCGTGGTGATGGAACATGGAGCGGGACGCAGCCGGAGTGTGTCGGTAGGTGTGGGTGGGTGGGTATCTCTGTGTGTGTGTGTGTGTGTACGTGTGTGGGTGGGTGTGACTCAGGAGATAAAAGTGGTTTTCCCCTCAGCTGAGTCCAGTCTCTGAAAGCTACACCATATTGAAAGCTACACCTTTGTTTTGGTGTCTCCAGTGCTGTCCTGCGGGGCTCCTCCATCTGTCAAGGATGCAGTGATTGAGACCACAGGTGACAGCTACCTGAGCAACGCCAGCTATGTGTGTAGCCCGGGTCTGTGGCTGGTCGGTCCAAAGACCCTCTCCTGTCTGGCCAATGGCACGTGGAGCCTGCCTGCACCTACATGTGAAGGTATGGAGGACTGAGAGTAAGCTGTGTGCTTCACAACATTCATTCACACTGTTCCTGTGTGTGTGGACTGTCATAGAAATAAGGTTACGGTCAGATTCGAGGTTAGTCCAGGGCCACCATATTGATGAATGCTGATCAGAGAACCCCCTCTCACATGCACTAACTAGAACAAGTGGTTCGGGCATCAGTACAGCTGTGGGTAGATTTGGGGTAGAGAAACCTGACTCCCTGTGCGTTGAAGCCACATGCTGCCTGATCATCACTGGAGCAGATCTCAGAGTCCAATATTACTTTTAACCAGGCGTGACACCAGGATTCTATGTGGCATAACTGTGATGATCCATCCCTTGTGTCCTCCACAGCCAAGTCTTGTCCAGTTCCGCCGGGCTGGAAGGAGACACGCGCTGGGGACCGCTTTCGTCAGGCTTTCTATGTGGGCCAGTCTGTCCCAGTCACCTGCCCCAAGGGTCAACAGGTCAAAGGTGACGGCACCATCACCTGTCAGCCAGACCAGACGTGGAGCCCCATCAGCGCCGTGTGTGAGAGTAAGTGTTGTCCTCTCAGAGCTGCTGTTGCAGGTTTCGTTGAGCTGTTGACCTCTCTCAGCCTTGTCAGACCCCACGTCGACGCTAATGTAGAGATTTGAAGGCGCTGCTCTTGGTGCAAATGGGCAGAAAGTTCTCTGTAGCATTTTAGGATCGTTTTCAAAAAGTGTGCTGTCCACATTGAAACGCTAAAACTAGAAAAACTCTGAAATCTCTTCAGCTGTGCGCAGGTCCAATACCAGCCTCGCTAGTTTTACACTGATCACATACATGGCAGTCATCAGCCAGCATTTTCTACAAGCTGTGTACTGTAACATGAGACTGCTGCTGTCACGTTGATCCACATTAGAGAGCACTTTCCAAAAGACAACACTCCCAATAGTTGAAAACACCAGGCGAAGCTTGATTCAAGGCCAACCTGAAGAGGACAGGAGTTTTGAATTCCTCCGTGTTGGAGTGGCTGCCCTCTCAGACTGCTTCTGATGGCAAAAATGCCTTGTCACCATTGGTAGAATAAATATTGTGACATTCTGTACAGAAGTTCTGGTATTTACAGTGAGAGGTTCTTTTTACGTGTCGGTCCTCACATCATGTTCTGGTACTTACAGTATGTCAATGAAATACTTGGTCATGTAAAAAAAAGAATAAGGTTCTGAAAAGTTATCACCAAATGTGATGTCACCATCTTCTACTTTCGTTCTCAAAAATATTCTTGTTGGTCCTTTTTGGCATGGTCAGTGTGTGAACCATTGAACGACTTTTTGTCAAGGGGGAGGGGCTTGTGTGCCTCGAGCATTCATAGCTTTAAGCGTGTGCGCCTCCTTGCTTTATGCCAGCACCACATCCAACTTCCACATGGTGGTCAAAACTAAACATCTCAGTATAACAACAATAATAATAATGATAATATGTCCCTCATATGATTCCACACAGCTGGGCCCTATTAAAGCAGCACCCATAAGGTGTAGCAGCACTGGTGTGGCACTGGCTGCACTGGCTGCTCTGCAGAGTTCAGTGGCTCAGTGAGCTTCCTTATTGTCTCGTGGTGTGTCTGTATTCTGACTACTGAACAGAGACGTGAGAACTTCAGCACATACAGATCAGGACCAAGAAAGCTTATCGTGTTCATCTGATCTCTTCACTTAAAGGACCACCACACTCTGTACCTGTGGCTGTCTTTATGGAAGGGTTCGATCCCTGGTCCTGCAAGACACCTCGTTGAGGTGTCCTTGAGCAAGACACTGAACCTCTAACTGCTCACCGAGTGCCATACGGTGGCGGCTCACTGCTCCTATACAATAGGATGGGTTGAAATGCAGAGAATTCCAAATTTCCCCTTGTGGGACTGATAAGGGAATCTGTTTATCTATTTATTTTTATCCACCCCCATAACGTGAGGATTGATGGTGACCTGTGAGGCTGACCTCTCTCTGGTATCCCTGCTGGCTGTTGTTGGTAGAACCTGAGACATGTCTTGTCTTTGCTTTTTGTGTACAACACAAACTTAACACATTAACATGGACTACCTGCTCCTCAGTCACCTGCAAGACACTGAGCTTGATTTGGTCTCATACACGCCCTGTATTAACCCCTCCATCCTCACATCAGTCACCCTCTGTCCTCAGCAGTCTTGCAACACCCGTGTCATGTGACCTCATCTGTAAAACTCCCAATCCACAGATCTGAGCTCTGGGGCTGGGAAAGCTGGGCGACAGTGGCTCGTGATGATCACAATAATGAATGAATAACTGTGTTCACAGCATACCATATTGTCTCCCTTTCCGTCCTGCCTCGCTCTCACTGCTACTCCACATCACGTGTACACCCAACCACACTGTGCACGTCTTCCCCCTGTCTATCCATTATCTCAAATCATCTCTCTCTTCCGTTTCTGGCTCCCCCCTCACTGACAGGCTCTCATCACAGCCAGGAATGCATCAAACGCTGCATGCTGGACAGGTCATGGGCTGTGTCCACGGCTGCTATGGGAACCTTTTGTCAGGCGGTCTTGTGATCCTTCTTGAGGGCCCAGATGGTCTGAAAATGCTAAACAATGGTAGCTATGTTGCCATGGCTTGTTCACTCTGCATTTGCATGATTATCCCCTCCTCTCCATCGACTTTGTGTAACCCTCTGATTCCTCTCCAGGTCCTTAGGGGAGTTCTCACTCAGGCAGTAGCAGGAAGCACATGGTGCACATTTTGGCATGATGCTGCATGATGCTGATGTTGCATGAGGCTGATGCTGATGCTGCATGATGCTGATGCACAACACAGCTCAATTCAACCTCAGTGAGGCAGGACGCATCCCTGCTGTCCAACTCATGTTAGGCCAAAGTTGATAAAAGGACATCTGGGCTCATCTCGGCTATGTTATGAGAGCGTTGAATGCTGCACATGCGTCCCGG
The DNA here is from genome assembly GCA_900302585.1 of Regalecus glesne. Classification (NCBI taxonomy): domain Eukaryota; kingdom Metazoa; phylum Chordata; class Actinopteri; order Lampriformes; family Regalecidae; genus Regalecus; species Regalecus glesne. The sequence goes on from OMLC01042063.1 coordinate 21,759, forward strand.
CCGGCCAGTCAAGGTGGCGGTAAATGACACACACCTGTAAACAGTAAGCCAGACTGCATCAGAAGCTGAGCTGCTGAGTTCTCCCTCAACGCTAAGCCAAAGTGCTGGTTCACGTTCACCGCTGCCTTGTGCAGGTGAGGAGCATGTCATAGGACCCAACTGAGTATTTAAAACCAAGTTATTCAGAAAATCTTGATTTTAAAAAATACATATGGTGACAGTATTTGCCGTACACATCTGGATTCCAGTGCAGTTGTGTTGGCATCTTTGCTATGGTGCATAGGTTGAGTTTGTTAAGCAGTGCCTTCTGTGGCCAAAGCTCTGCAGTTCGTCTTCAAGTTCATCTGGCCCAGCGACACATGCAATGAAACATTCGGTCCTCCATCCCAATGAATGGTCTGGACAAACCTCCCTGGATGCTGAGAGTCCGGCCACAGCTGCGTGGGTCTGGCCGTGGGTCTAGCATATGTCTGTCCAGGTCAGGGTGCAGGGAGAACACAGGCCTGGTCACAGTACAGCTGCTCAGAACGAGGCGTGATGTGATTTAGCGAGTAACAGGCGGGTTGTTCCATTTGGGCTGTTGTGCAGGGGTGTCCTGTGGCCCTCCTCTCCACGTGGCCAACGGGGTGGTGCGTGGGGCGGTGTTCCAGTTCGGGGACATTGCCGTGTACTCGTGTTTTGGCGGCTACGCCATGGAAGGCACTGGAAGGAGCCGGTGTCTGGAGAACGGCTCCTGGACGCCTCCTCCCATGTGCAGAGGTAGAGAGAAGCCAGCTCTGGGCTCTAGACCAGGGAAACACTCCCTCCTCTTCCTCCTGCTTCTCCTCAGGACCTCTCAATGTTCCATTAACACCTTGTGATTTCCTCTTTCCTCAGACAGCATCTTCCAGACTGTTCGGTGGGGCCTGTGAAGGGATAACAAGCTTCTTGTCTGCTCTGTTCACACCTGCTCGCTCTGGCAGTTCACTTTGTCTCCATCACATTTCCTTCAACCACTGCCTAGCCTCCAAGCCAGACGGAAGTCACCAGGAAACCTGCTGGTGTCCCTTTGTTTAGCTGGTTCCTGGTGAGACAGCTCGGGGACAAGATAAGATTAGATATTTCTTTATTAGTCCCATGAGGGGGACTAATAGATAAATAAATGATAATATGATAATGATGATGATAAATGATAAGCTCGAGTGGAGAGCCAGGCTGAGCTTCATCTGTGCTACAGGCCTGCACACACGGGGGGAGCGAGACAGGAAACCTCTCCGGGGCCATGATGGACCACCTGAACCTGTGTCCACCAAAACGTAGTTGATCAAACCCTATGGCCGACTGTCACTGATCAGACAAAGCAACAATACGAAGACCAGGCCCACCTTCTGCAGACTGCTGCTCTGTCTTGCGTACACCCACCCAAACACAGACACTTGTCTGATGGAGGTCATGGGTTTGGATGGAGGAGCAGGCGGGTGGAGGAATTCTGAATCTCTAGCATGAATGCTACTTTTATTCCAGTGCATGTCGACCGTGCACGGCCGTGGCTTCAGCTTGCCCTCTGCATGGAGGTCGTTGATTCTGCGGCATGGTAACAGACATGCAAACAGCCCCCCCACCCCTTCATTTCCTCTCTGCATGACTCACTGAGCATGACTTGAACCTCAGAGACTCACGTCTCCACCCTCCCCTGCACACAAACGTACACTTCTGATTTGAGAACTGTGTGTGTTGGAGTGTGTCTGAGAGACAGACTGGCCCCCAGCTAGACCTTTTTCTGAAAAAGCACCACGTCTGATCTAAATCTGTATCATTCTGTCTGTCTCTCCTCACAGCGGTGTGTTGGCTACAGTGTCAGAATGGAGGTGTGTGTCAGCGACCCAACATGTGCTCATGTCCCGAGGGCTGGATGGGCCGCCTGTGTGAAGAGCGTGAGTATTTGAGACGGATAGGTGCCAACACAGCTCAAGACGCTGAACCCCTAACCGCTCCTCGAGCACAGCGCTGAGGTTGTGCTCACTGCTCCGATACAATGGGATGGGCTAAATGCTGAGAACATGTTCCGCCGGTCTGGTCATGTCCTGATAAAACACTTTAACTTTAGACCGAGAGGGACAGAGAGACGGGGAGAGAGACAGACAGAGAGACATTTCTAGTGAGGTGTCTGTGTAACTCAGATTTGTCTCCTATGTGCTCAGATGAGTCAAAGGTCAGATGGTGACCTCGACAGGCAGTCTCACTACTGACAGGGACCTCAGATGTAGACTAAACGTTCTATTCAGTCAGATGTGGTGAGACAGTTTAGTATCTCAGAGGCTACAACAGAGAGAACATGTGATGGATGACCTGCTGTGACCTTGATCTCTATCTTTCCTTTCTCTCCTCCACTAACAGCAATCTGCATCCTGCCGTGTCTGAACGGAGGCCGCTGTGTGGCACCCTACCAGTGCCAGTGCCCCACCGGGTGGACGGGCACTCGCTGTCACAGCGGTGAGTGTGTGTGTCTGTGTGTGTGTGTGTGTCTGAGTGTGTGTGGTCTCCTTCTGGGCGTAGGGGGCACGTGAAGTGAAGGCTTGGAGGAGCTTCCTCCTAGTGAGGCGGTGACGTAACACACACAGGACGCATTGTGGCTTGTTGTTTGTGTCTCGTCTGGTGGTGGGAAAAGACCAGAGGATTACAACACGCTGGTCTCCACAGCCTGAGTTCCTCCAGCCACACGGCTCAGCACTGGCATGTGCTTTACAAAGCTTTGTAGCACCGCGTCCTGCCACTAGCATGATGCAAATGTAGAGGTCAAAGTCAAACATGAGACAAAGTGGAGCATGGGCCCAATGAGTGCTGGGACAGGCTCCGGCATGACCCTCCGACTCGACCTCCCGTGAGCATTTGATCGATGGATGGATAGAAAGTTAGATGAACACACTTGAGGCAGTTCTCCATTAGAATCTCTATTTTATTTCTGAAAATGCTGTCAGATGAAATCATTATTAAATACATATTCCTTAGTCATGATTCATAATCCTACGTAGTGCTTACGGAGTGGATGGTTCTTGAAACGAGATCCCCCAGTGTGACTCAGACTGGTCCAGATCTGTCATTACAGAGGAGTTCCCTGGCAGCAGTCTGAGTGTGCTACGTAGTGTATCGGCATGTGTGGCGTCTGCCTCGGACACATGTCGACATGTCTGATGTGTCGAGCACATCAGAAATCAGACGTTCCTCCAAGCTCGTCTCTGTTGGTGGATGACCCGTGTGAGACCCGCCTGCCCCCCTGTCATCAGGATGTGTTCCTCTGTTTGTGTGTGGTGGTGAAGGTCTTGACTGGATCACTCAGGACCGACCCAAACCCACTGACACGCAGCAGCTGGTAGGTCTGGTACAGAGCTGCAGAGGAACTCCTCTCAGAGGAATTTCACTAAACCAGAAGACAACCATCCACGTCTCACAGAGCACGTCTCACCCACGAGCTGGTGCCGCAGTTCTCAGATGACTGGAAACTCAAACCCTCAGGCACCTACGCCTTGTGTTATTCCCCCACATTCTTTAAGGTGCTCCTGAACCTGCCACAAGGGCAGCAGTGGGGAAAAAAGGTTTGATCCACACAAACCAACACTATAAGCAATGTTGACTGATATGCCTGTGGTGTGTGTGTGTGTGTGTGTGTGTGTGTGTGTGTGTGTGTGTGTGTGTGTCTGAGAGAGAGAGAGAGATTATGTATTTTTTTTATTTATCCAAATTTCTACAAGCCATTTAGACAAAAACAAGTTGACCGTCTTCAAGACATAAATAAACACTCCGAAGCAAATTCATCACATCGACTCCACAGAAAACAATAAGTTGGGTGTCATTCATCATCCCCTTCATCGCTGAGTTTCTGTGCAATCCTCTTCAGTCTGTACAGTCCTAGGCCAGTAAAGACCCCTTTTCCCTTACTCCTCATCTGAGAGCAGACTGGATTTCAGAATAGTGTCAATGCCCAAAAACTAGTCCCCCACCTTCAAACCTCTCGGTGTCCATTCTCCATAGGAACCACCATATTTCCTACATTCCACAAACCTGCCCTTCTCCACTTGTCTCCATGTGATACCTCAGCAGGTTCCATCTCACCGTCACCATCAATTATTCAACCATAATCTGGTTGAACAATTGATAGTACCCCGAAACTTATCTCATCAAACTTAATATCAGCCACTTCATCGTCAGCCGAGACCCCCTGCCATAGTCCCACCACTGCCAACCTCGTGTTCCACCTGATTCACCCCCTCACATTCCTGATTATCCCATTCACCAACAACCCCATCCTTGCCATTTGGGCCCGGTTAGTCATGTCTGTACTCCTGATGTCGCCCCCTCAGCTGTCTCGTAGGGACCAGACAGTGTTTCTGGGCCACCCCTGACCAGATGTCCCACTTCACCACGTCCAAAACATTTTTCAGCCTCTGACACACAGAGTGTACTCAAACTCCTCAGCTCTCAGCTCTCAGATCAGCTTCAGTTCACCATTCCTGTTGTTAAGAATCCTATGAGCAAGTTGCCTGTGTGAAACCACATGCTGCAGCTGGGGCGATTTACACCCCGACGCCACTTTTTTAACCGAGGACTCCTGTTGAATCTTGACAATATCCAGTGCATCGTCACTAAGACAGCAGAATCTTCTTAGCCAGAGCGACATGGGGTGTTAAATGATCCGAACACAGCAAGGCCGTTAGAAACCACCTTCTGCACCATGTCAACCTCATCCAAAAGATACATTACAGCACTCCTCATTTGAGCTGTAGACTTAATACTGCTAAGACCGACAACTTCAGCCACACCCAAAGCCTGGAAATCTCTTAGTGCCATACTTCTTGGTTATTTTCATGGACTATATCTGCTGCCATGTTGACGACCAGTGAAGTGCCATTTGCCCACAACAAACAACCCCTAGAAAAAAAACCTCTATTTACACACCAAGGCCAGGAAACACGTCATCTTTACATCATCCACAATGTTTACAGAAAAAATACACCGAGAGTTGGGAAAAAACACTCCCAAACACTTCTCAAACATCCGCTCTATGAGAGAGAGAGAGAGAGAGAGAGAGAGACAGAGAGAGAGAGAGAGAGACAGAGAGAGAGAGAGAGACAGAGAGAGAGAGAGAGAGAGAGAGAGAGAGAGAGAGAGAGAGAGAGAGAGAGAGAGAGAGACAGAGAGAGAGAGAGAGACAGAGAGAGAGACAGAGAGAGGGAGAGAGAGAGAGAGATAGAGAGAGAGAGAGAGAGAGAGAGAGACAGAGAGAGAGAGAGAGAGAGAGACAGAGAGAGAGACAGAGAGAGAGAGAGAAGAGAGAGACAGAGAGAGAGAGAGACAGAGAGAGAGAGAGAGAGAGAGAGAGAGAGAGAGAGAGAGAGAGAGAGAGAGAGAGACACAGAGAGAGAGAGAGAGAGGGAGAGAGAGAGAGAGAGAGAGAGAGAGACAGAGAGAGAGAGAGAGAGAGAGAGAGAGAGAGAGAGACAGAGAGAGAGAGAGAGAGAGAGAGACAGAGAGAGAGAGACAGAGAGAGAGAGAGAGAGACAGAGACAG
>OMLC01042065.1:0-21638 GCA_900302585.1 Regalecus glesne
GTGTAGGGGGGTATGACACCTATGTTCAGTACATCTCTGGGTCATACAGTCGGGTGTTTGAATCCCAGCTGCACCGTTTCCAACCACAGCCAGAGGTCCATAGTTAGTGGGTCATAATTGGCTAAGCCTCACAATGGGTATAGGGGTTAGGTTGGATAAAGTATTCTGGGTTCACTAGTGTCCCCCTCTGGGTGGTCCAGGCCTCTTGGTTAAGTGAAGGGAAAGTACTCTGCTTCATTCTCCTCTGACGGCCAAGCACTGTGCTTTCCCCACCAGACCATGATGTGTGGACTAGTGAGGGCTAGTGGTCATGTGACTTGGAGGAGACACATGCTACCACTTCCTCCTTCCTGTTGAGGTTCTAGAGGGGATCACAGAGACTGACCCAGTAGTAGGACACTCAGGGAGTTCAGGTGGAGGAAAAAGGGATAAAATTTAGGAAAAAAAGTAAATCTGCAAAGTTACAGAAGTCTGTCTTTTTCCTATTTCAAGGGACTGGCTGGGATGACAAGGAGCTCAATCTCGGAGAGGTTAAATTGAAGGTGGTGCTCTTTCATCCATGCTGAGTTATCAGCAAGGCATGAAGAGTTATGTGCTGAGATTGTGTGGTCCTCCAGCAGGAATGATAGGAAGAACTGGGTATTGTCAGCATAGCGGTGGTATAAGAAACCGTGGGAGTGGGTGAGTGCACCAAGTGAGGTGGTGTATAATAAGAAGAGAAGGGGACCAAGCACTGACCCCTGGGGTATCCATAAGCTGTTTGGTTTGGCAATTTCCCCACTTCAAGATACTCTGGAAGATCTCCTTGAGAGGTAGGACGTGAACCAGCAGAGGACAGATCCAGAGATACCAAGCTCCATCAGGGCGAGGAGTAGGATTTGGTGGTTGACCGTATCAAAGGCACTTGGTAGTTCCAGCAGCAAATGAGCTGAAAACTGGCCAGCACCTCTAGCTGAGCACAGTGGTTCCATTACTGATTGGAGTGCAGTCTCTCTAGAGTGACTCTGCTTAAAGCCAGACTGATTGAGATCATACAGGCTGTTCTCAGAAAGGAATTCAGAGACTTGGCACAATGTGCCAGAGCACACTGTGCGCTCAAGTACTTTTGAAGGGAAGGGCAATATTGAGACTGGTCTGTAGCTCTTGATTGAATGTATTGCTGGGTTGTATGTTTTTTTCTTAAGGAGAGGGTTGACCCAATGTTGCTTGAATGTATTTTGGAAAAAGAAATGAGTTGATGATGTGTGTGATTGCAGGGTTAACTACTGGTGAGGTGGTTTATAGAAGGTAGAGGTGAGAGAGGTGAGAAAGAAGATAGTGTGGTTTTGCTGGCTCGCAGTGGCTGACTGAGTTGATCAGATAAGATAAGATCAAATATATTCTTTTATTAGTCCCACAGGGGAAATTACGGATCTACGGATTACAGGCTCAGAGAATTCCTTACTGATGGCAGAAACCTTATCAGTGAAAAGCGTGGGAAATGTATCTGCAGAGATCAAAATGGAGGGTGGAGTTGAGCCACGTTCCAGGGAGGAATGCTGGTTTGAAAGGGGGGTGAAGGAGGCCATTTATGTCAAGAGGGAACGACCGTCTTTGAATAGGGGTGGTGGCCTGAGAGTACACCTATCGGCGTCTTACAATGCCGTGATCGCAAACATTCCCCAATCCTTTGTGAATGGTGCCCATTGCCACTGAATGTGCAGTTGATCACCCAACTCTCATATGAACCCAGCCTATTGTTGTGTGGTATCAAGGTACTGTTTATAAGGAGGGGGATGTTTGTTTTCAGCTCAGACTGAAGAAGTCACCTGGTGAGTGACGAAACATTTCATAATAAACTTCTGATCCAGTTGAACTGATTCACCTTTTTTTGTGAAAAGGAGATAAAATTTATTTTGAAAAATTAAAAAATGGACGGTTCCCAAATTTGCAAAGGAAACCTTCTCTAACAACCAGCCAGGATGTTAACGCCATTGTGATTACAGATGTAACTCACTGGGCAGGGGAGGGGACAGCTGAGCTTAGCCTCGAGTCCCTGAGGCAGTATTCACCATTCGTCTCTTTGACCCGAAACCACCTGCTTACAAAGTGCTACCTCATTTCAATATTAATGTGCTATTATGGGGCATTTTTTAAGCGGTGCTTCTATTTATTATGAGTGAGATTACCTGAGAGGTGCTGGTTAATCCTGTAGATCCCTGCAGAGCAGCTTTGCATCAACAGGTCATGGAGATGGTGCATAAATAGACTCTGTCTCCCTTATTATTCTAAATGGTTGTTTATGGGGGCTCTGGGTTTTCATTTTTTAACCCTCATATGTGCCAATGAGTTATTTAAGAGCCATTTTCTGTACTCAGCCACAGTCACAGTCAAACTAAATCTATTGATTTTAATTCTATTGACCATTATTCAAGGGAAGGCATATCTCAGGAGGTGGGGCAGTCAGAAGATAATCAGAAGATGGGTACTTCGATCCCCAGCACTGGAAAAAGTACGTCAGAGTCCTTGAGCAAGACACTGAACCGCTAAGTGCTCAAGCCCTCCAATGGAATGGCGGCCTGCCCAGTGTGTTGCCTCACCTTTGCTCAATGAACACGGGAATAAGCGGCAGTATGACTCCTCAACCCACCTTTGGATAAGAGGTTGAGATGGATGGATTTATAATTCATTTTCTTGCGTGTTAGCTTCCAATATTTTATTCTGCCTACCTCGAGACCTTGACACTCCATGCTCTGGAGATGGCAAGAGGTCCTCAAAGCCTGCGATAAATGAAAGCCTAAGTTCCAAAAGAAAACATAATAACTACCTGTGGAGGTAGACACGGACTGAGATGGACTGTGGGGGATTAAGCCTGGACGCCCATCCTAAAGCTCCATGGTGGGATCTGGCAGTGTGGATGGTAAATCACATTTTGCTTTTCATGGCAGTAAAAGATGATGTCAATACAAATTCAATGCACCTAATCTCATATCTATACGCGTAAAGCATATTCCATCTTCATCTTTGACAATTTGCACGACATAATCAGCTGACTACACTGTCTCTGCAGCAAGTAGAATTCGCTGCACTGGTTTCAGATGTCCAGCCTCCTCTCATCTGTAAAAGGTGATGCTAGGCACCAGGGACTTGCTAAGAGACATGGGTAGAATGAATGAATTGTCTTGGAAATGGAGGAGCAACCCCCCGTCTCTCCTCGCCCGTATGAGAAGATTTCCTCCATCATCTACCTCTTCTTCCCATTTGACATCCTTTATATTAGACTTTGGATCCTGTTAAGCGGACCAGGTTTATATTCTTTAATCACAGACCCCTCTCGGTGCTTCAGAGGCTGCTGGTATAACCCTACAAAGCCAGGCAGCCAGGATAACACAGACTAGAGATGCATACTAACCAGGCCAGTAGGTTAATGAGTACATGCTTGACAAATGGTCCCCTGTCCCTGGTTTGACCGTACTTTGGAGGAGCGTCAACAAAGAAAAAAATCACGGATACACACCGTGTCTTTTGCAACATGATGCTTTCAAGGCTTTCAGTGGTGATCCTCCTTTACACATGTTAAACACTGATCACGGATACACGTGCAATACATGCAGTGGTCCAAACAAGGAAAGAAGTGGGGAGGGGGTTGTCGACGACAAGGGTAATTTCACCAAGTATTAATCTCACAGCCACTGCATAGCTATTGATGCACTATAGCTGAGCTGCACCCTTCATCAGTCAACTGCAGCAATCCTGACATCTAGTGTCTAAATTATATTTGAGCCGGCACATTGCACCTATTGCCGAGTTGATCAAAACCTGTGTGTGGCAGTCGGATCGGGGCCCCTGCCATTCTTGTACTGTGGAGATGCTAGAATTTACTGTTGCCTGTGGTTTGATCTGATTCGGCCTTGGGGTGCACAGTAGAAGTCTTTTTCAGAAATATGCTGTGTAAATAGGCAGCGGGAAATGAAAAATAATGTCATTTTACAGGACTATTAGGGGGGCCGTGGTAGCTCAGTGGTGGAGTACATGCTTTGGGAACTGATGTCAAAGGCAGCGGGTTCTAACCCGACAAGAGGTGTCAGAAAGGGCATCCGGCCTTAATCCCCAAAACTCCTTCTAATCCTGCGTCCAACCCCACGACATGCGGACTAATCGTGACATGTAAAACAGACCTCTCTCTCTTATAGGCCCATTAGGGTGATGCTAGGTTTACTTAGAGGGAAAGGCGGGGATGTCATTTCAGCAAAAACCAAGGTATGGTAACGTGAAATGAGGTCAAGGACCTGCTATTCTACAAAAAAACACTCTGTCAACAGATATATAGGTCACATTCACTCTGCCTGATGTTTGCACATAATGCCAGACTTTCAGAGAACATTGAAGACACCTTTGATCATATCTGAAGCTCATCAAGGGCAAAATGGAGGAAAAGTCGATACAGTTTGTTTCAGTCTATGTAATATCCAAAGGATGGATTTGTTCAAATACCTGCAGTTGAGGAGTTTCATCTCTTCTATACTAAACTGGCCATTGGTAATTCCTGCACTTTTGTGCTCAGCAAAAATCTTTACCAAGCACTGCAGTAATAATGGTTTGATTTGGCTTGCATCAGGCTCTAATGAGACCTCCGTGTCCATACTGGATGCATGGAGGGCAAGTTTAAAAGAGGGCAGGCCACATAATAATTGGAACATGGGCTATGAAGGAAGCTCAAATACAAAACAGCCAGGACTGATTTAAAGCTACTTCAATGCAATGTGGCTATGCCGACTCCTGTAATACCCATCAAATTGATTAAATGTAATAGTGATATGTCTGACACTTGTTTCTAATGTAATGAGATTTAAGGAACATTCAGAAATTCTATATCATGACCATTTTGCCAGTGAATGTTGCACCAGACTCCAAGATGACATTGCTGCACATGTATCCAAAAGATCTCAATTTAAAAACCAAAGAAATCAAATGTATTGAATATAACTTTATAAAGAGTCAAAGTGTCCTTGAGCGAGACACTGAACCCTTAATCGCTCAAGCCCTTGACATGAAATAGTGACCTGTCCAGGGTGTTTCCCTCCCTTCACCCACAAAGTCCTGGGGTAGGCTCCAGCATGACTCTCCAACCTGATGTCAAACAAGCGATAATGATGGATGATGGATTTTTTTTGTTTTGACAATACAATACAATATAGACAATTTGATGCATAAAAAGACAACAGACAGTTCAAGAAGCTCAAGACTTCGGTAAAACCATTAAACACACTTTGATAAAAGTATGTTTAAACAAGAGCCTTATCTTTAAACAAGATCACTGACTCGGCCAACCTGATTTCCTCAGGCAGATTGTTCCAGAGTCTCGGGCACTGAACTGCCAGCCCTCTGCCCCCTTTAGATTAAGCAGGGCCTGGGGAACAGACAAAAGACCTTTGCCCAAAGATCTCAAAGGACACTCCATCCTGTATGGTACTAAAATACACATACAGGAGGCAGTGCTGTAGGTAGGAGAAGCATGGGTGTGCTATGAACTTCCCAGTTTCACCTCTATTTGGACAGTGCACATTAATGATCATCTAGAATGTAAATATGCCAGATTTAGCTGCCAGGCTCATTTTCATCTGTTGTCCCAAGTAATTAGGATTTCATTGTCTTGCTCAAAAGCACTTTGACATGCTTTCTGATGAAACGGAATCATACCACCAATATTCCAATTGCTAGAAGACCACCTTACCTCCTCAGCTATGTGGCCCCCAAATCATGAATTTGATCAATTTAATAATATGTGATGCTCCTGACGGATAACCTATTCTGCGTCATCTTAAATGGGACAAATCAATTCCTAAAAAAAATGCATGTAGAGGTTCCTTCCCTCTGTAGCCTCCCAAAACATAAATAGATCACAAAGTCTCTTTGTATAGGATTATCCAACTTTTTAGACCCCTTACATATATGTTAAAAATCACTGTATTTATTATGCCACTGTTCAATACTGGATACTTAATGCATTGCAGTAGCTGGCACTATAATACACGTTTAATGCTAGCCAATTCTTACTGGAGTCTCTTCGATGATATTGCTCATACTTGGGTCTGCACATAGTCTACGCATATTTTTACACTTGCTCCGTTTCTGAAAGATTAATGTATAGTGTTATGCGTGGGTACATATTCTGTACGATTGAGAGCGACGTGCCCAGTCGTTTTCCTGTAAATTCATACTTGGCCAATAAAATGGAAAATCTCGACCCCAAATCTCAACATCTGTTCGGAGGAAGTGTTCCCTTTACGGCCGACAGGGGACGGTAGTTGCCACTGTCACTCCGTGCGCCGCCGAGACGGGGAGAAGAAATCTGCGAGTCGTCTGTTCATGTGCAGTACTTGTGACGACTGTTGTTGACACTTAACATAGCGGCGGAGGATCCCATGACGATGAGCTGAGGCGTGTTGTACGTGTTCTATTCCTTCTCTGAACTGGTACAAATATTTAGATTCGTCCTTGTTGTTTAGGGCATTTCCTCTCTTTTATTCTGCTACGTTCAAAATGTCAGCGTGTTGCAGCCGTCTCATTGAGAAAGCTGAGATTTAGTGGCATGGCTGCCTCGTAGCTCTGTTATGGTGTTGCGATATAAACCGTAAGGAGTTTAAATTCCCACTCTCATGGAGAGTGGGAATTGAAAGGCAACATTTAACGCAGTTTTAATGCTTACCTCCACCCTCTCATGAATAAAGCTGCTGATTCAAGTTTGACCTCTTCACTGAATGCCTCTTGCCCTCCTTAAATACTCGAGTTGTAACGTGAGATGTCAGGGTGCTGAAACAAAGTGGGTGTTTGTGTGTGTGTGTGTGTGTGTGTGTGTGTGTGTGTGTGTGTGTGAGGGAAAGAGAGAGATAGAGATGGACTTTGTGTTATCTGAAATCTATCAATTTATAACAAACGACCCGAGCCAACAATGATTAGCATTGTTAAAGAAGGCCACTTATTTGCTTAGGTGTTTTTTCTTCTCACATTTCAGGTGGACAGAAAATGGAGGTGTTGTGGAGTCAGACTGGTGGAGAGGATGAGAAAGCAAGGCCTGAGGTCATGCTGTGGTCCATCCAGGAGGCACTGGAGAGGCAGACTCTGCAGATTGGAGTCTCTGCCTGCGGGGCCACTGCAGTGGTAGATGTTCTCCAGATCCTTGGTGTGACAGTGGTACCAGAGGAAGCTGACCGCTGTGTCCAGACACGCCTGAGAAGGAATGAATCAGCACTGCCGGACTACCTGCTGTCCCGGAGCGAGGCCGGTAACCATCCCCAGCCAAAACCAAGGCTGTACAGTATTACAACTTGAATATGTTTTCTCTTTAAAGGCTCAATTGGGTGAATTAGCTGGGTCCTTTACCGATATGTAGGTTCTACTGTAAAACCCCAAATATATTCTGGATGCATGCTCATTAATCCAGGTAGGGAAATCACAAAAAGAAGTGAATCAGTTCAATCAGTTCTTATTCAGACTGAAGAAGTCACCTGGTTGAGTGATGAAAGGTATCTGAATAAATTTCTGATCCAGTTGAACGGATTCACCTCTTTTTGTGATTTCCATTCCTGGAATATTGACCATGCATCAAGACGATTCCCTTATCGGTCCCACAAGGGGAAATTTGGAATTCTCTGCATTTTGACCCAACCTATTGTTTAGGAGCAGTGAGCTGCCAACATAAGTTGCTCGGGGAGCAGTTAGGGGTTCAGTGTCTTGCTCAAGGACACCTCGACATGCTGTATGTAGGACCGGGGATTGATCCCGCAACCTTGTGATGGCCAGATGACCGCTCTACCCACTGACCTATGCCACCCCAAAAATGTTATCTGCACTGCTGGGGTTGAGAGCAGCCGGGATGGAGTCTCGACAGAACCACTTATACCCCTCTATAAAATAAATGAAGATGTCACCTGTTTGAGTGATGAAACGTTTCTGAATAAACTTTTAATTCAGTTGAACCGATTGACCTCTTTTTGTGAATCCCATATATTCTTAAACTAATAAGAGGGCGTAGGGTCTGAACAGAAACTCAGATATGAGACGCTGATGAGAGGAAAATTAGATATCTGTGGGACTTCTGAAATCAGTGGATGCAAATGACTAAAGAATGATTCAACGATTTGTTGTAAACTGACCCTTTACAGAGTCTCAAACTAACACTGGCAAGGTTAGAGGTCCTGTCCCTGCTCATTTCATAGAGTAGAAACCAACATTGGAGTGATTAGTGATTCTCTATTTTGTGCAGGATATGATGTGGCACTACTAATGCCCCAGTTCATGGTTCTTTTTTCCCTTGCGGCTGATTTGAATGAGCAACAGTGTCAATGTTGGGGGTTTGATTCACATGCTGTCTACCCATGTGTAAAATCTATCTATTCAAAGTAGTATGAGCCCATAAATGCATCCACCAAAAAGTTTCAGTGCTTGAAGTGGTCTTACTAGGACTTCTGAGTTTTGTACTTTTTTTGCATACAGGCACTTGTCATAAGGTTAGCTTTAATTTTTTTTCCCAGGTGCAACACACGCTCAGCTCATAGCAGGAGCAGAGCAGGCCAGTCAGGGGAGGGTGATGGGGCGATTCTTTCACCTCCATCCTCGCAGGCGGATTACCCTAGTGCCCTGGCTGGCACGCTGGATCCGCAAGGGGGCAGTCCCAGTGGCCACCATGAACATGCAACTGGCAGTGCCCAAGGAAGAGGAAGTACCAGACGCCTGGCACCATCAGCTCATTTTTGGTGTTGCCCCCAATGCTATTTTCATGGCCAACCCATTGGATGTTGGTGAGTTATGCTTATAGATGTTTGACCGGCGTGGGTGTGTGTGTGTGTGTGCGCGCACGCGCAGGTGAGATGAGGTTGAGCCAATATACAACCTTTGTAGCTAAGCCTGCCATCAATGAATTTCAGCTTTTTTTACTTGAATTTCATTGTGAATTCATTTTCATGTCTTTTTCTTCTCAGTAACCGAGAGGGAGATACATACACGACTCAGCAGTGAATCCGTGCTGCTGATTCGCAGGGAGGATGTACTGCAGAGATTGGCTCCTGATTGCTGTTTGTCTAGCCTATCAGACTACTGGTCTGACCCCCGCTGGAAGGCTCTGAATGTTGAGGGTGTGTAATACTTTTTGGACAGTTGTCTCAATCACTTTGTTTCTTTCTCTCAGTCATCCCTTTGTCTGTCTATCAATTTATCTACAGTTGCCCACAATCATATTCTTCTTCTTATTTATCTGTTTCTTTTCTTCTTTCCTTCTAATCAGGCCAAGTGAGTCAGATGGTCCTGGAACAGGAACAAGATAAGCGCAAGTTAACACACATCGTAATCCCTGCGGCCTACAGTTCAGGAATCACACTCTTTGCAATCAGAGACTCAGATTTAGGGAGGGAGCTCCTCAGCTCCTCTGAACTCCCTTTGTGGTGAAAACGTGACCATGGACAGGTTTACCCAACCATCCAAAGGCTCAAGCTCAAAGTTAATGACGCCAGGGGTGGTTTATACACTTCATGAATGCCAAGAAGATGTCTGGATATGTCAACCCCACAACTCAAAAAAATATGACTGGCTAAGACAACTGTTAAAATCAAATTCATTCTCACATTGACTTGAATTATACAAGCATCCATTACAGTGACTAAATATGATGGCAGTGGGGAGTCTCTGATTCACCCAGATACCATCGGAAGAAAAATTGCAATTGGTCCATTTCTCATCCCATTGTATGAACCCTATTTTCCAAGACATCAATGCAAGTTTATAAAAAATATCTAGAATTATTACTATTTAAGTGAATAAAAATAATGTTAAAAAATGTATCAGGGGTACAGATATTATTTGGATAGTTTTTCTTTGGCCTTCAGTGAATTTCTTAAAGCCTGAGAGAAAGTCTGGATACAGGTAAGACTACCATGGCAGATTTGATAAGAACACTTGCGTCTTACAGCAGAGTCACAGAAAGTATAAGATAAGTCAAAGCCCAGTCAAACTGAATCCCAAAACAGGAGCCCTTAACTGAGAAGACGTCCCTAGGGCTTGAAAAATAAAACGACCTTAGCCTCATTCATAATAATTTACTTCAATTCTATCCTCATCTATCTATTCTATCCCTGATCATAAGACTGCATCTCAAATGCTTTTCATCCATAATTCATAGCATGTATAATATATTGAATGACATGGCTTTATGGGGGCAGCACGGCTCAGTGAGTAGAGCGGTTGTCTGGCAATTGGAAGGTTGCAGGTTCAAGCCCCGCACCTCCAGAGAAGTGTGTCGAAGGGTCCTTGAGCAAGACACTGTTCCCCTAATTGCTCTGCCTTGTGATGTACTAGTTACCCTTCAAGTGTGTATCCCTGCCTTTCACCCAATGAGAACTGAGATGGGCTCCAGTTCCCCCACGACCCAACTTCAGATTAGCGGTTGACGATGGATGGACATGGCTTTAAGGATAGCTAAGCTTAGTGGGTAGAGTGGTCAGAAGGTCGTAGGCTCAATCACCGATCCTGCAGAAACCATATCGAGGTGTCCTTGAGCAAGACACTGTACCCCTAAAGGCTCCCTGAGCACCACATGGTGGCTACTCACTGCTCCTTCCTATACAATAGGATGGGTTAAATGCAGAGAATTGCACATTTACCCTTGTGAGACTGATAATGGATCTTTCTTGTTTGCCTACCTGGATTTAAGGCCATATGGCTGTCAATCCTTTGGATAAAGTACTTTTATTCAATTAAACCAATGTGTGGCTTGATTTGGGAATTCCTTAACAAAGCTGCATATATGTCAAGTATTTGTTGAAGGGCCATGCTCAAAAAATAATTCCCAGTGACAGTCACATGATCACATTTTATAACTTCTTTGTAAACTTGCAAAAATCTACCTTAAGATGTGCATCCTTAACATCCACACCAAGAATAACCTGGTATATCTGGCTGCATACTGTGGCTCTCGCATAAGAGACAAATAAATTGAGAATATAGCTACTTAATTGTTTTACAAGCCAATCAAACGCAATTGTTCTTCTACAGTATCCCTTCATATGAATTCCATATGGACAACGTGGCAGCATTCATTTGTATGGCACTATAAATGATGCCTATGGGTCTGTGCAAAGTTGGTCTCTAGTTAAGAGGTAATGCATTTGTTCTCTTATATCTGTCTAGTTTTAAGCTAATAAGATGAAAGTAACAGGCAGCAGTACAAAATAGTAAATTTTATTTTTCCATAAACGCTCTCCTGACATCTATAGAAGATGTCAGTGTGTTGTGTAAAGTTCAAACCAACTACCAATCTGTCCGTCAGCAGCAATGGCTGCTGTGCGACACTACATTTCCCACAATCCCCTCGTTACATCGTAAAGAAACAACAGGAGAACTTTTTCGTCTGTCGTATACTTGAAAGTTGTCCACCCAGGCGAGCAGGTAGTCGCAGTCACACTAACAGAATGAGCGTGTTTGCATGTTTGGTGTCCGCAATTATTGTTTTTTGTTGTTGAAGTGCACGAAAAGTTTGTTTGTGTCATTTCCGGCTAATCAGTCCAGGTCGACTGATTGAATCCACGTGGTGCAGAGGAGAGTTGATAGACGCTGCTCACCAAGCAGATCGGCTCAATTCCAGCTGCCCACACCAGGGAACCACGGCCGCCTGACTGCCAGAAGCTGCTTTTCGACACATAAAGTAAGTAAAGTTCATGTGTTCGGCACCTTGGCTTTTTAAGACTTTAATACGCGTCACGTTGTCTTGCTTTGTTTCGGTGTACTGCTTTTGAACTCCATGCTAAATGTGCAGAAGTTGCGTGAAGGCATCGTTGTCGTGCGTTATCATTAATCCCAAACTGTGGCGTTTAAGTGGAAACGATTTAGGCCTATTTTCAATGTCACTCTTTCTTGAGTTTTTTTTTTCACTTTGCCGTCTTCCAACGAGACCTCGCTGGGCTCGTTTGTGCTTAATTAGTTGGCTCCTTCACCTGAGGTTCTCGGTCATGCATAGTCGTATTATCTTTACTCTTTAGGTGACCGTAACACAACTCGTTTAGTTGCAGTAGAGCTTATTGGAACTCGTGGATCCCGTTTGAGTTGGTTTCGTGTGTCACATGAACGGCTGACTCCAATCAAAGCCATCGAGGAGCTTAATTGGGGAGACACTCCGCCTTTTGTGTGTTTGAACCTTCACTACTCCTGGCAGATGGGCTCATGTGTCTCCATTTTTACCCCCCCCCCCTTCTTGCCCCACTCTCTTTCAGTGTCTGTGCATTACAAGTTCAGAATGGTTTAAACTCTGACCCCAGTTTGTTTGACTGATGCCCAGTTATGGTGGCTCTCAGTGTTTGATGGAACATTGATCGGCCTTTGGAAAGGAGGAAGGCTGTCGTGCAACTTGCATGTAGGCATCACTGCAGTGGGTTTGGGTTTTAGTCTGCTATCTGTTGAGACTCCAGATCTAATCCATGCATTGTGCTTTACTTTCTCGGACTCTTAAATGAAGTACTT
Source organism: Regalecus glesne (assembly GCA_900302585.1). Taxonomy (NCBI): domain Eukaryota; kingdom Metazoa; phylum Chordata; class Actinopteri; order Lampriformes; family Regalecidae; genus Regalecus; species Regalecus glesne. The sequence continues at coordinate 12,487 of OMLC01042065.1, forward strand.
TCATAATCTGAAATGTTAACAGAATCCTGAGCATGCCTCTGCTGAAAGTCATTAATAATTTAAAATGAGACCTGTGAGAAATGGCAAAGACAACTGACCAAGTAGACCTGGACTGAAGTGCAATTAATCTTAACCCAGTGGATCGGTTTCCCATGCAGATGAGATCTTCTTAGTGGCTTGAGATTTGGTCTTGCATGGTGTCACTGGCATTTGCCATCTGAGTTGTGTTGGTTCTCTCAAGTGTAGCATGACATGATAATTTAAGACCCCAGGCCTCAGAAAAGGTCAGTAATTTTTCACAACTAAGCCAGCTCTTTCTTTATAGGTCAATTTTCACATGCAATATAACTGCTAGTGTGAGTGATGGAAGACCTACTTTGAGTTCTGCTTATTAATTGCTATGCCTCAATTCATTGGTTCTCATCCAGAGATAATTTACTGTCTGCAATCTGCTCCTCTACTTAGTGACCATGGCTGAGCGTGTGCTGGTGATTGGCAGTGGTGGACGGGAACACACACTGGCATGGAAGCTGGCCCAGTCGCCAAACATTCAGCAGGTTCTGGTGGCTCCTGGAAATGCAGGCACGGCTAACTGTGGGAAGATCAGCAACTCGGGTAAAACCTCATTTGCACACACCTTGATTGTCAATTATTCCCAAAACTGGGGAAATGAATAATGCCATACTTTCTTTGTTTAACTCCACAATAGCAGCTTGCAGGGTTTTCTCCCCTCATATTCTTAGTTCAAGGTTTTCTGGCTCTCTTTTTCAGAGGTATCAGTTAGTAACCACGCCATCTTGGCTCAGTTCTGCAAAGATCATAATGTGGGACTTGTTGTGGTTGGACCTGAGGTGCCCTTGGCTGCAGGTAAGCATTCTCCTGTATGAACCCTAATCACATTTGAGGGATGAGGGGGTCAATAGCTTTGAGGTTGACGAATCTCTGTATCAATCTAGTCTCTGCCGTCAGCCTCTTGAGAACTTGTGTCCAGTCAACACTAGCAATGCATGATTGCTTGCACCTCTGTCTTGTCCAGGTATTGTGGATGACCTCACAGCTGCAGGGGTGCCATGTTTTGGTCCCACAGCCAAAGCTGCTCAGCTTGAGGCCAGCAAGAGTTTTTCCAAGGCTTTTATGGAACGTCATGGCATCCCCACTGCCCGCTGGAGCGCCTTCACCGACCCTCAGGAGGCTTGCAAATACATACGCACGTCAGTGAAGTAGTTGAAAAGTGCTAATTTGGTTTTTAACCTTGGATTAAGGGCTTGTGCATAGTGGATTTAACATTAGGCTCCAAATTATTATATGGAAAATGTGGCATTTACAGCTGGCATTATGGTCGGTTTTTCCTGATTAATCATCTGCCACAGGTTAAGATGCAAATATCTGTCGTTTTTGATTAATTGATCGTCTCCTCTTCTTGGCCTAGCTTCGGCCATTTTCCCATATCTTCATGTTGTGTCAGCTTATACCTCTGAAGTTGCTGCAGCTCTTGGTATTGGTGCACTTCTCCTCTCAGACATCCTCTCACTTTGCAAGATTGTGTTTAACAATCTAGTTAAACTGCCTCCTAAACACCTCCATGCAGCCACATGTCATCTGAGCCAACCACCATTCCACTCTTCATAGCTGCCCACACTTCCTCCTTGCTAATCCACTCCACTTCCTAATTCTATTCATCAGCCCTTGAAGTACTCGTCCACCTTTTTTAACACACCACTCATTTGTCAGCACATTTCCATCACCACCTTTATTGTTCTAACCTGTTGTGCATCCAGCTCGGTCCTTCTGCCTAGCCAAGCAGTAGAAGTATTTTCAGTCTCAAACTTCTCATACAACTCTCCATATACTCTTTGCCTTGACCACATTTCTTTTATTCATGGTCCATCTCGTTCTTTCTTCATCCGCCTGGCTATCCTTAATATTTGTCAACCTCTTCCTTTGTATACTCTTGCTGTACTTCTTCATTCCACTACCAAGTCTCCTCGTCTTCCTTCCTTTGTCCAATTGGCATACTAAGAAGCTTGCGGTCTCTCACTATTTTTGCAGTGGCTTATTGGCCATCTGTTAATTCCTCACTACCACCCAGTCGGTCTTCCTCCAATTTCAACCATTGATTCTTGCCTGTGCCTTCACTCGCCTCTGCTTCATTTTCTCAGTCCTCCTACAGACCACCATCTGATGCTGCCAAGCTATATCCCCTTGCAGTCTCCAATCGCTTTCAGATCATGCCTTCTGCATAAGATATAGTCCCCATGTGCATTTTCCTCTGCTTTCATACTTAACCCTGTGTTCCTCCCTCTTATTGAAATATGTATTCAGTCAGTTCCATCCTTGAAAAATCCACCATCTCTCTTCACATCCCTCTCTGACTCCCACCTCCTTAGGTACACCCTCATCAAATCATCCAGCTCACTTTGACTCTTCTTTCTCTTGGATCTTGCACCCAACTTACGGGCCATGTGAGCTGATAACATTCCATTCCATCAGCTTCATTCTCACCACTGTCTGACACTCTTAACCTCCAACACAACCTAGATGTACTTGTCCTTCATGATAATCCCCACCTCTTTTCTCCTCTGCGTCATGAAGTTTGAACCTACATCCAATATTCCTGCCCTTACTCACTTTCCACTTTGTCTCTTGTATACGATATATCCACTCTCCATATCCGCTAGCTTTCTCCTTACCAGTCATGGTGTCAATATTCAAACTTCTGACCCTCACACCTTACCCTTCATCCTCTCCCACTGACTCTGGACACACCTTCCTTTTCTCCTTTAGCCAACAGGCGTGTAATTTCAATTGGCACTCTTCTGGCTAATGCCACCAGTGGCAGTCATTGGTAACCAGTTCCTGGACTATTAGGGTATGGAAATCTGATTTGTGATCCGCATATTTAATTTTTCAAAGACCCTAACCTTGAGGAAACAATCCTTCCCATTTGTGCAGGCTTGGGAAAGGCACTAAAAGTGGCTGGGTTGTTGAATACTTTAAATGTATTGCAGAATTGATATGGTATATTCCAGGTACAGCAAGTTAACTTGGACATCATGGAGTTGTACAAATCTGCCTTTTATAATGGATGTAATTTCAGATTTTAATATATTGGTGGCCTATAATTATTGGCTATGTACACGTTTTCATAGAACTTCTGGTGAGGTAACTGAAATGAACATGACTATAATAAAAAATGTTAAAGACATAAATGGATCATCGTGACCATAGAAAGATCCTTTTTCAGTTGCCCAAACGGCTCCTTTATTTTGACAGGCCCTAATGGGTCTTGTAGAAAAGAGCAAATAATATTCAAGTCCTCTGGACTTGAGTTTATTTTTGGTTTGCTTTTATTAATTTAAATGCGTTCCTTCTCGGGACTGTAATTGCTCACAGGCTCAAACCCACTCGGTGGGTATTAACCACCCTTCCCCCCCAAGATCCATCAAAGTCCAAATTCATACTCAACATGAGAATTAATGGTGACCTGTAAAGTGGACCTCATTTAATACTATGCATTTCATATTTCGTTTTATGACTTTTCCCTTTATTTTATCATCAGTGCTAGCTTCCAAGCCTTGGTGGTGAAGGCCAGCGGTCTTGCTGCTGGAAAGGGAGTCATTGTTGCCAAGGACCAGGAAGAGGCCTGCCAGGCTGTGATGGACATTATGACGGTACCAGACTAAGACATCTGAATATTGTGTTTGAAGATGATGCCTTAAGATTAGTACTTTTGAATAAAAGGTCATAAGGTTAGTTGTCAGGAGGGATAACATGTTTGGTGCTTTGTCTCTTTGGAAAAGGGACTCAAAAAGACGGTCACATTCATAATCGTCTTCCTTTTTATTTAAAGATATGTTGGAGTGTGCATGGCCACTTCTCAGCTTGTTCTGCTTCTGGAAATTGAAGTTTGTAAATGATTAAAGCATATAAACCTTCTCTCAGCAATCCAACTAGGGGACATTTTAAATTCCCTGGATTTACCTCCATGCTTTCTGTAGGACCAGGGATTGAAACTGCAACCTTCTGATCACCAAACGACAGTATCCACTGAGCAATCCACCCCTGTACTTTTTTTGATGGCTGTATTATTATTGACCCTCTAAGGTTGGGTCGTCCAAGAAATGAATTGATGCTGAATAATTTCCTACAGGCTTTCAAACCACTTTGCAGAATCTCAAAAGATGGCTTGGTCATTTGTTGACAACTATTTTGATGCTAATTGTGGTTCTCCTTGCTGTTTGTCATAGGAAAAGGCCTTTGGATCTGCTGGGGAGTCTGTAGTTGTGGAGGAGCTTCTTGAGGGCGAGGAAGTGTCTGTAAGTTACACCTATGTCTTCTAGAATCACACTAGTCCCATTTTCACAACATGATGCAGTGACTGCTATTTGCACACAACTAAATCCATACGGTTAAGTTTGCCACGAGACAGTGGTCAATCAAGTAATCACAGATAAAGTGAGTGGGTGCCGTAAGGTACACATTGCCATTCAATAAGGAGTTGATTTCTAGTGAAACCTCTTTGGTTTCGGTCATTATGAAACTATATTGTTCATAAGGGTGGGGGTGTCTGCAGTCAGTTCAGACTGAAGATATCTCCTGTATGAGTGAAATGTTTCTCAATAGGTTGTGTCGGAGGTAAATTTAACTGCAGTATGTTTTATTTCTGTCTATACTTCTTGTTAATGCTCCTATTTTCTATGCATCTTATGTCCCTCTGCATTTGCTTTCCAGTTTGCTGCTGTAACATCACAAATTTCCCCCTGTGGTACCAATAATGGAATATCTTATTTAAACTAGTGGCTAATGGAAATTCTTGCAAATATAACTGTAATCTGGAAATGGGGTAGTTGAAAGAGGTAAAGCATCACTATGAAGACTATTGACTAGACTCTCCTTACCTTCCCCCTTTTATAGTGTCTTTGCTTCAGTGATGGCTCCTCTGTGTCTCCGATGCCACCAGCACAAGATCACAAACGACTACTGGATGGTGACCTCGGCCCCAACACAGGTGGCATGGGGGCATACTGCCCTACACCACAGGTACACAAATATTTTCACATGTATAAATATGTGTGTGGCCATACTGATCATCACAAACTTGATCCACATCCCTTGTTTTTGTTTTGTTGTTTTTGTTTATTTACACCTTTATGTCCTGTGTTGTATTTAGGGATTCTTGAGAGCTACTCTGTATATTGGTGGTTCTCAATCCCATGTTGTTGGGGCCTGGAGTGGGCAGGTTTATATTCCAACCAAACTTAAGCTGTATTCACCTACAGCCTGGAGACACTGAAAGTGACAATGGATCCGTGCCATTTGATGAGTCTTGTAGATTTATCCAACAGGACATTTGTGGCAGTGGAATTTTTTTTAAATGGCTGTACTTTGGTGTTTGGGTCCTCTGTTCTTTCTCCAGACTCTTGACAAGTCCAAAGCAGGGGTGTCAAGGCTGTTTGATGGACTGACTAACACTCTTGGTCTGCATTCAGTCATTTAAAACAGTTGGTCAGCTTCAAAACGTGTATCTAATGTTTCTGATGAATTTCTGCCTGGAGCTTTCCTCTTTAGGCTGTACAGTAATTTGAGCTTGTGGATTTTGTGTTTACTTGAAACAGAAACTCTTGCAAAGTCTTGGTCCTTAGCAGTGCCTGGTTAAATATCTGCCATATGCATTGCAAGCTGCTCCTAAGTTGAGCCACCATCTCTTACATCTGTTTAGGTGAGCGAGCAGATTCTGCAGCAAATTAAAGAGACAGTTCTGCAGAAAACGGTGGACAGAATGAAGGAGGAAGGAGCTCCCTATGTGGGTAAGTTTCCTCCTTCAAAAAAGATTCCAGTCAAGTCTTGTCCAGTATTGTCAAAGTGTGACCTGCTAACCTACAAATGAAATGCAGTTTGTGTCTTTGTCTCTTGAGTCACTCATTTACATCTGTGCAGGTGTGCTGTATGCAGGCCTGATGCTAACCAAACAAGGGCCAAAAGTCTTAGAGTTCAACTGTCGCTTTGGAGACCCCGAGTGTCAGGTGTGTGTTTGTGTTTAGGGGGATAAGGGTATCGGATGGCAAATGGGCTTGGACTTGTGTAGTTGTTTGCTGGTCTACTGGCTTTTAAAATTGACATGTGGCAATGAATGCACCTGCTAAGCCGCTGTGGCAGGATATGAACCTGCCACACCTGACATCCAGCAGCATGCTCTACTGTCTTCTGTCACCTTGTTCCTCTCCAGGTCCTGTTACCCCTGCTGAAGACAGACCTTTATGAGGTGTTGATGAACACCCTGAATGGTAAGCTGTCCTCCAACCCCCCTGCATGGCACCAGGACAGCTCTGCAGTCACTGTGGTGATGGCCAGCGCAGGTTATCCAGGCTCTTACCAGAAAGGAGTGGAGATCACGGGTATGGCAAGATAACTGTAAACAATATGGGAGCTGATAAAAAGTGCAGTTGAAAAAAAAACTTGTGTATGCAGATTTGTGCATTTTGATATGGAAAAACTAGGTGATGCATGACTTGATTTAGAAAATATGCAAATCATCCAATCTCTGCAATAGGGTGTCTTGATTTGAAAGTCATTACAGCATGTTGTCCAGAAATATTTATCATGGCAGACTTACAAACAGCTCAGTCAATGGGTTAATGAAGTACTTTATTTCTTGTCCCCCACCAACCCTCATTTTAAATTCCAATGGTTTCAAGAAATGTTGGCTGACAATTCTATCAAAGCAGAAAGAAATTGACAGCATCCATCTGTCCTCAGGTCTGTCCCAGGTGCAGGAGATGGGACTGCAGGTTTTCCACGCAGGCACAGCTCTGAAGGAAGGGTGTGTGGTCTCCAGTGGAGGCCGTGTTCTGACAGTCACTGCTGTCAGGTCATCCTTGGAGAAGGCTCTGCAGGCAGCCAATCAGGGTGTGGAAGCAGTGGGCTTCCCTGGAGCTGTATACCGTGGTGACATTGGCCACAGAGCTATCACCCACCTGAACCAGTACAGGTGTGTGAGATGATGCTACAGGAAAATACACAAATGTTCTCTAACCTCTGTTTGGTTTATGCAACGGCGTTTATTTTACTTTCTCTGTAAGGGAGACTAGATCCTAGATCTAGCACATCATACAAGAATTTAGATTCCTTTGTGTTTGACTTGCAATATTTTCACTTGGTTACAACCTACTTACCTAATGGACTTTAATTTCAGATACATTTCATTTCAGTCTCTTACTTAAATGTCACAAGATCATGTGAATGTCAAGTATACAGATGGTAATTATGAGATGCAACAAATAGAACGGTCAACTTCTGGCAGATGACATGGTGAGAACACAGGGGTGAAGTTGCTCTGTTTCAATATTTTCTCCAAAATTCATTTGTTTTTATAGATTACATAAATAATGGATGGGGGGATTAAGTCAGAATTTAAAAGTAGGACCTAAGGAAAAAGTCATGTCGAAATCATGGCCTCCACAAAAAGATGGGAAAGTCTCTGACAAAGAGGCTACCTCTGAACCCAAGGATAACGGTCACCTTCAGATAATGACCTCCATGACGGAAGAGCTCAAGGACTTTAACAAAGACATACAGTTGGATATAAAGGGAGAATTGAAAGCTGACTTGCGGGAAGAGCTAGCAACTTTTAAACAGGGCCTTAATCTGAAGATAACGGAGCTAGACACTTCCCTTCAGACCTAAGGCCATGCTATCTCTGAAATGCAGGACCAAGTTTCTGAACTGGAGGAGAATAGTGTCTTAACTAAAGAGTCCTTACTGTTCCTTGTTATCCCTACTGCAGACGGAAGTGACTGATCTAGAGAGTAGCTCAAGGCATTGTAACATCGGGATCTATGGCATACCTGAGGACATGGAAGGAGACTCACATGATCAAGTACCTTGACCAGCTTCTTGATGATGAGCTCGCATTACCAGATTGAATGGGCTCACAGAGCTTCAATACAGAAACCAAGACTAGTTTCCCCTGAGATCCATTGTGGTATGCTTTAAACTATTTAAAGTTAAGGACATGGTCCTAGCACTGACATGGAGGAAAAAATGTTGCAAAAAATAATATATTTCAACCACAACTATACATCTGAAGTTATGAGGAAACGCAGGGCTTATGCTGGGGTCAAAAAGGCGTGAAAGGGAAAACCATTGTCTTTCAAACGCCATTCACGAAAATTGGACTTCATTTGGGCCACCGGTACAAAGACACACAGGAAGCAATAGAAGAGCTGCGGAATTGAGGTGACCAAGCAAAGAGAAAATACAGCATCCAGCTTGGAGGGAAATGTATAGAACACTTCTCAATGGCAGCGAGAAACTACCAAAGGGAAAGGTGACCACGTGGAAAGAACATGAGATAAACTACAGGGATTCAGGAGGACGTCTCAATAGTTCCAGAATTAAAAGTACGCTACGAGAGACGGTCAGTCTGACGACCTGCTTCCCCAAGGATCACGCTTCAAAACCTGTAGGCGTAAATGACATCAATCAGCTTGAACAGAGAAAACTTCTTTTTTTGCCATGTTGGAGTCTTCAAGAGGTTAATCGGATTGCACTTTGTCTTTCCACCACTAGGGAGGGCCCTGATCACTGTGTGGGGATATTTACCCCTCCACTCCTGTCCAACAGGGAACCTTGAGACATTGATCCCCTCTTTCTTGGAAGTTGCTGGACTGTTGCTGTGGTTCTTTTTTTGTTCTGTTATGTTTGTTTAAAGTTGATGGGGAAGATGAATAGGTGAAGAATATACTCCAATAAGGAGAGGTAGTTTTGTGTTTAGTAGGCACTGATTAGCCATAGGATCAAAAGGTAGCATATTATGATCAATGTAATTTCTTTTAATGTTTATGGTCTTCTCAGCCCTGGAAAATGCAACAAAACTCACAAAAGAGAACATTGACATAGCCCTCCCTGCAAGAAACCCATCTAACTGAAGTAGATCACCAAAAACGTAGAAGGTACGGGTTCAAACACGTCTTCTCATCTTCTAATGGATCTAAGCATAATAGAGTGGTAGCTATTTTGATTTCCGGAAGAGTGACATGAACTCCTATCTACAAATAAAGACGAGGAAGATTTATACTAATTAAAGGGAAAGTTAATGGGGATTTGTTTACTCTATATAATGTATATGCGCCTCGTCCCCCCCCCCCCCCCCC
>OMLC01042065.1:21658-58940 GCA_900302585.1 Regalecus glesne
CTCAGAGTATTTTGATACATGGGGGGGATTTCAACATTACTTTGAATCCATCTCTTGATTCCTCAAACACCCGAGTCTCTCGGCCCAAGAAGTAACAAAAAAAAGATTACAAATATGTCCGAGGTAGGCTTGATGGAGGTTTTCCAGTCATTCAGTTAGGGACTACCCTCATTTCTCTTCTCACTATTCTTCCTACCCAAGAATTGACTATTTCCTTATATCTGGGAGAGACAAGAGAATACAAAGTTGTTGCATTGAAAGTATTGACCTTTCAGATCATTGTCAAGTGCATATGACCGTAAATGACAAATGTAGGATTAAACCAGGTCACTGGAGACCCAACTCCTTTATACAAAACAAAGACAGGATAGAACAATTTGGGAAAGCTATTACGGACTACATTAAAGATAATGAAGTTTTCCCCATATTCTGTGGGATGCTTGTAAAAGAGTAATGAGAGGCAAGGTTATTGCAACAACTTCTTATTTGAAGAAGCAAAGGTTAAAGAGACTCGATGATCTTCAACTTGAATTTAGAAAGTTAGAACTTGACCACAAGCACACATTTAATCCATGCACTGAAGTGGAAATAAAAAAGATAAGGAACCAAATAAATGAAATATTCAGACTAGAAATTCAAAAGGAACTTGTATGCAAAATAAAATACTGAGGTTGGAGGTAAATATGCAAAATTATTGGCTTACAAATTAAAAAGAGGCATATGGCACATGTAAATTAAGGGACCCAATAACTAGAAACATTCTATTTTTTTTATGATTCCCTTATCAGTCCCGCAGCGGGAAATTTGGAATTCTCTGTATTTTGAACCCAACCTATTCGATAGGAGCAGTGAGCTGCCAACCTATGGTACTCGGGGAGAAGTTAGGGGCTAAGTGTCTTGCTCAAGGACACCTCTGTATGCTATATGCAGGACCGGGGATCAATCCTGCAACCTTCCTTCCAATTGCCAGACGACCGCTCTACCCACTGAGCTATGCCGCCCCTTACAGGAAACAAGATGAAATGAAAAATTGTTTCAAAGACTACTAAGAAAAATTATACTCGCAATCTCAAGTGCATAATGATGAAAAGTTAGAATCAATGCTCCGATCGTTAGATCTACCAACTGTGACAGATCGTCAAAATTCAGCTCTGAAGTTACCCGTGACTGAAGAGATTGCTTCAGCCATCCCTAGATTAAAAACCAAGTCCCCAGGTGCTGATGGATTCACATCAGAATTGTATAAGAGTTTGAGGGAGGTACTGACACCCATTCAACTGAAAACTTTAAACTGAGCCATAACAATAGGTGAAATTCTTGGAGGAAAGCCACCATCTCTGTTGTACCAAAGGGAGGAAAAGATGAGCTAGATTGTTCTAATTACAGAACGATTGGCATGCTAAACATTGACTATAAACTATTTGCTTCAATCATTTCCAAAAGACGAGAGAAAGTTTTGCCTAGCATAATTAACATGAACCAGACTGGTTTTGTAATGACACGCCACACCCATGACAACATTAGGAGATCTTTACAGATTATCAAACATAATCAAATTAAAACGGAGGCCATGCTGATTAGCATAGATGCACAAAAAGCATTTGATTCTTCAAGATAGAAATTCCTCTTCAAAGTTATGGACAAATTTGGTTTTAACAAGTGACTAATTGAAATACTAAAGGCTCTTTACGCTAAACCAGAAGCTAGATTAAAATCAACGGTGGACTGAGTGGTGCCTTCAAGCTAGAAAGATCCACAAGGCAAGGCTGTCCACAAAGTCCACTTCTGTTTGCCATGTTCATAGAACCTTTGGCACAGTAGATCAGACAAAACGAGTGGCATAGCTCAGCGGGTAGAGCGGTCATCTGGCCATCACAAGGTTGTAGGATCGATCCCCGGTCCTGCATATAGCATGTTGAGGTGTCCTTGAGCAAGACACTGCACCCCTAACTGCTTCCAGAGCGCCACCTAGTGGCAGCCCACTGCTCCTATAGAATAGGTTGGGTCAAAAATGCAGATAAATCCAAATTTCCCCTTGTGGGACTGATAGGGGAATCTTTCTAATTGTTTCTTTCTAACACAACCTCAATACAAGAGTTAAATTGGAGACAGGTGAACAGAAACTGGCTCTCTTTGAGGTTGATATCCTGACCTATCTGATCAACCCTCCAAACTGCCTTCCAAATCTAATGTCTCTTATGGTAGAATATGGCTCCTATTCAGGTTACAAAGTTAACATGCAAAAAACTGAAGTTCTTAACTTCCACTATAATCCACCGCATTATCTCCGCTCAAGGTATCAACTTGACTGGGATAAGAAATGCATCAAATACCTTCGAATCATTTTGCCTTTAGACCTATCCAGACTAAAGGAAATTAATTATGACCCACTTAAGAAGGTAACTATCGATGATGTAAATAGAGCATGATTCACATATAGACTCAATCAAATAAATAAATGATTCCCTTATCAGACCCGCAAGGGGAAATTTGGATTTCTCTGCATTTTTGACCCAACCTATTATATAGGAGCAGTGAGCTGCCAACATATGGCACTCGGGGAGCAGTTAGGGGTTAAGTGTCTTGCTCAAGGACACCTCGACATCCTGTATCCAGGACCGGGGATCGATCCTGCAACCTTCCGATTGCCAGACGACCGCTCTACCCACTGAGCTATGCTACCTCCTAAAATGAATATACTGCCAAGACTTTTATATATTTTTCAATCTACACCTATTGAGAAACCTGAACAGTATTTTATGAAGTATTTTATGAACGTCCATGTAGATTCATCTGGGCAGGGGAAAAAAACCAGAATAAGGTTCAAAACACTCAAGCTACCCAAGGACAAGGGTGGGCTTGCCCTCGGATACTTTATCAAATCAGGGAATTTATCGAATCCTTTATAAGGAAAGGGAAAGAACTTTTAAAAACATTGTGATTGACATCTTTCTGAAAACGTGAAGCTGTATCTAGCAGGAGATTAATTTCTAGACTTTATGTGGCTCTTCAGGCCTTAGCGGAAGAGTGGGAAAGGATCTCTACTCGACAATGGAGGATAACAAGTTCACCCTCTTTGAGGTTCTTCAGTTGGAAAATCATTATTAGATTTTTCTCCATGCCAGTCCAAAATAAAAGATATTCTAATCAAACTGAATGCTGGAGATGTGAAAGTACTTTGGCTAATCACCTTCACATTTTTTGGAACTGTACCATTGTTTCTCCTTTCTGAACAATTGTCCACCAACCATTTGAAATTGGTATTCAGCATGAGAATTATGATTTAAAAACCTATCACTGTGACTTTGAGGAACTTCTATGTGGAAACTGAGTTAAATATCTGATCAGACTGCTTTTGGTGGCCACCAAAAAAGGCCCCGACAAGACAATGGCTTCAGAAGGCCCCAGCAACTGTTGATGACTGGATTGATGTTGTGTATTGGATAGATTGATATGGAGAGGATCACTTTCACACTGAGGACTCAATACGACAAGTATAATGAAAACTGGTTAAGTTGGTTGTATTATGTGCCAGCAATAAGACCTGACTTTGTGCAACTACTACTGCTCCTAGTGTGATTTTGATTACTGAATTTGACAGATCCTTCTAAGTCGAGAGCTGTGTGATTGGAGCCTCCCCCGTTTCATTGTTGTATCTGTTTTTGTTTCTTTTTCCTTTTTTGTCTTATTTTGGTTTCATGATTTTGTCTTGGTTTTTTTTTACCGTGTATGCAAACTGAAAACGCTCAATAAACAGTTTTTTTTAAAGCGGAATAACTTTTGGAGACTTGTCAAAACATCTTCAGATCCTCATCAGCCTGATTTTTTTTTTATATTCATGTATTAAATATAGCAACATGTGATTAGGCTGTCACTCTTAATGGTGAGCACAGCCTCATTGTCCCTCATAGAAAAACTACACGGGATTACAAAATGCACATCAAGCTCCTGAGGTAGCCCACAGAATAATATTTGACTGTCCTGCACTGTGTCTCTGACAGAGGTCTGACCTATAAGGATAGTGGTGTGGATATCGCAGCGGGCAACAAGCTGGTGGATATGATCAAACCTATGGCCAAGGCGACCTCCCGGGCTGGTAATGTCTCCATTACATAAAGTGTAGACATCATCTTTTGGACGAAGTTGCTGTAACGGGTGGGGAAATCGGTGCAACTTTTAAATGACCCAAAACTAGTCCGCAATTGTATCTGTTAAGTTTTGGTATGTCATATCTTGTCTTCAGTGTCATTTAAACAGTGAGAACTCATGGAGTGGAACGGGCAGAGAGTTTTTTATTTGGCCCCTTTTCTTTCTCTATAGTAGTAGGAAAATTTTCATGTTGGCCCTCGTACTTCATTCCCCATCGTATTAATATTTGAAAGGACATTCTGGATCAGACCAATTCATGCAAGTATAAGCCTGTTTTTGTGCTTTATTCTCCAGGGTGCAATGCCGAATTGGGAGGCTTTGCGGGGTTGTTTGATCTAAAGGCGGCAGGCTTCGTTGATCCCATACTGGTGTCTGGGACCGATGGAGTGGGGACAAAACTCAAGGTTAGAACTCAACCTCTTGAGGCTTTTACTAAATTTGACAGGAGTATGTGGGGGAATCAGCCAAATTGTCCCATGTATTTTTGGAGTGTGGTCCCTGAATAGGATGTATTGTTTTCTGTGAGATCAACTTCTCATCCAGTCATCTAATTTGGAACCGAGCACCATCTTTTTCCTGTTGATTTCCCATTCTTGGTTGTACAGTTTTGTGAATATTTTCACTATTTCAAAATGTCTTTCAATTGAAATTTGCAATTGCTAAACCCTGGATATAAAAGCTTTGGTACCCTGATTTCAGACCTTAAATCAACTCAGTCAAAGACCCTCTCCACATCTACAATGTGTGGACAAATTGTGACCCATAAAAAGGGACCTCTGTCCAATGTTCAGTACAGTTCACCTCATTGGCTTGTTGATGCTTTGTCCTTAAATCATTTTATAACGGTTTGAAAAGGGGGAAAAATGCACAAATGGTTGTTGGTATTCATTAGTCCCATCACCTCCTCTAATAGATTGCCCAGGCATGTGGGCAGCATGCTGGTCTGGGTCAGGACCTGGTGGCCATGTGTGTGAACGATGTGTTGGCTCAGGGAGCAGAGCCACTCTTCTTCCTCGACTATTTCTCCTGTGGCAGTTTGGACGTTGGCGTAGCCGCCTCTGTGATCACTGGCATCGCTGAAGCCTGTCAGATGGCCGGCTGTGCTCTGCTGGGTCAGTAAGAGTGGGAACATCATCATACGTTCAGATGCCATTTCCATTACTGTGGATCTTGCTTTAATTATTTGTGTAGATCATGAGGAATAAGATGATGATGCATGTGAGTTTTTCAAAACAAAGGAAATACTTTCATGGTAGATTTGAAAATGTTTAACCATTTCACAACTACAAAATGACTTTACCTCCTTCAAAAACTAATTTAAATTCCCTTTTGATGCTACTAATAATATTAAAAGGATGCAAGTCCGATTTTCCTTATTATTATTATTATTATTATTATTTTAGCCATTTGTTGGAGAAGTGACCCGACAAGATAACCAGGCATAATCACCACAGGCTATATGTTAAACATTTAACAAAGCAATTTGAAAAGTTGCACTTGGTGCCACATTGAATGTTAATACGATTCTGTCTGGGTTTATCAGGTGGAGAAACTGCAGAGATGCCTGGGGTCTACGGTCCAGGAGAGTATGACCTTGCTGGGTTCTGCGTGGGCGCAGTTGAACGTGGAGCCCTGCTGCCCCGCCTCAGTGATATTACAGAGGGGGATCTGCTGATTGGTGTGGCCTCCTCTGGGGTCCACAGCAACGGCTTCAGC
Source organism: Regalecus glesne (assembly GCA_900302585.1). Lineage (NCBI taxonomy): Eukaryota > Metazoa > Chordata > Actinopteri > Lampriformes > Regalecidae > Regalecus > Regalecus glesne. The sequence goes on from OMLC01042065.1 coordinate 27,524, forward strand.
CTGGTCCGTAAGGTCTTGGAACGGGCCAACCTTTCCTATAGCTCTCCAGCTCCCTTTAGCAAGTCTGGGCAGACCATCGGTAAGAGGGGCGGGGTCCTAAAAGGCTATTGGTCACCTTCATTAGATGCTAATATTAGTATATTAAAAGTAGGTTGTACTCATGGTAGGATATGATGAATGAAAATTCTGTATTTTTTATTAAACTAGGATTATTTTGGATAGATTATTGATCCAGTTTTACTTTAGTTTGTGTGGGACAGTGCTTTGAACCACCCGATAACCAATTTTTCCTCTTCGGGTCCTGCTGACAAACCATTACGATCAACCCCAATTGGACAACATTTTTTTCTTTTTAATGTTTCTTTAAGGATTTATTAGTCCTCTAAACATACAGCACATCAATATATGCATTTATTTCTTTTTCAGGAGAGGTTCTGCTGACACCGACAAAGATCTATAGTCATCTGCTCCTGCCAATCCTGCGCAGTGGTGCCATCAAGGCCTACGCCCACATCACAGGAGGTGGACTTCTAGAGAACATTCCCCGGGTGCTCCCACAGGAGCTGGCTGTTGACTTGGGTAGGAGGATCTCTCTCACATATTCCTTCATAGATGCTTATCTAAAAAGACAGACATGGAAAAAAAAAACTTTTTTTTTGCTCAATCCAGGTAGTTGAAATAGTTTTAATCAAGTTAGTAAAAAACAATGAGGATGTTTCAACTTTCATCTGAAAGTCTTAATTAGCTCTGAGCCAAGAAAGGGGGGCAAATCCATTTACCTGTTGGCATATTTCTATTGTAATAGAAGTACTCTCCCTCCCTCCAAATGTTCACTTTTTGGGGAAGTGTATATTTTCTCCCATTGATGGTAACATGGTTTGTTTTATTTCTCAGATGCCTCTCGTTGGAGCATCCCCCCTGTGTTCTCCTGGCTTCAGAGGGAGGGGGCGCTGAGCAGGGAGGAGATGGCCCGCACCTTCAACTGTGGCCTGGGGGCTGTACTTGTGGTGGCCCCACCAGATGCACAGAAGGTCCTGAGCCAGCTCCAGGCCCATGAAGAGGCCTGGATCGTGGGCTCACTGGCACTTAAGCAGACTGGTGAGGGTAGTAAATTATGTAAGATGCAGGGACTCGAGTTACTATAGAAGTAGTTCATCTTTGCTGTAAATTTAAAGGTTATGTCAGAAAGGGAGACCACAGAATCCCTTATAGAGATGGTCAGAAGGAATTGCCTAGTCTGTGGATTTAGAGATGGGGTGCAGACAGGAAGTGTGGTACTGTATGACAAAGAAATATGTAAGAGGGCAGTTTCATCAAGGATGGGTTCTGTGCCCTTGTTTCTCATTATAATTATTTGCTGTTGATTTGTAGAACAGATACATGCTCTTTACTACCCAGTGTCTACTCTTGTAAGCTAGAGCCATTGTCTATTAAGTAATTGTTGAAGATTCCAGTTTGTTGGTCTCAGAATTGTATTATAATTTCATGATAAAATCATGCCATTTTTCCTCCCACTAATCTAAATCACACATTTAAACGCATACATTGGATGACATGCTTTCATAATACTTCGTGAAACTATGCTCAACACAAACACTGAGATTATTACATCGCAAAAAGCCTCAGTATTCATGGTATTAATGGTCTATAAGTTACAGACTAGACAGAATGTTCCTGTGTTTATGCAGGGGCAGATCCTGTGGTGGTTCGCAACTTGGAGTACACCCTATACACAGGCCCCTCATCCAGCGGAGACTTGGAAGTTCAGCAGAATGGCGGTTGTCACATGAGGACACAACAAAAGACAAGGGTGGCGGTCCTCATTTCTGGCTCAGGTCTGTTTCAGTGTTTAAAGTTGCTCTTTGGACTTCAATTATCAAGCCTGTGATGGCATATTTAAAGAACTATTTAGATTCACTTGAGCCAAAAGCGAAGAACAGACATCCAGAGAAGATAATCTTATTGGATGGGTTAAAGAAATATCTTTGGTTAAACGAGTTGAGAAAAATTTATTCTGAATTTAATTAAATTTAATTCTGAATGATGCATTCATTTGAACTAATGTCAAATATAACGGGTTTAATATATTGTTCCAGATTTATCAAACTCTGCTTTCATTGAGTTTACTTGGATAATGTTTGTTTTATCTATGAAGAAATGTGCAGTGTACTTGATACTTTAAATGCCTACAGTCAAAAACCACTTGTCATTTTTGAGCACAGAATGTGGTAAAAATTACTTTACAAGGAAAAGTAATCTTATCTAGGTCAAACACCATTTAGTATTTAAAGGCTTCGATTGTATTTGATAATACTAGATCAGGGCTTGTTAAATTTTGCCTTCTGAAAATCAACCTGCCATAACCATGACTAACTTCACTTCTTGACCTATCAAGACCTCAATGTATCTTCACCTTCAAGTTGAATAATTTTGCCAAATTTCAAAGCCAGGTACTTTTTTTTCCATATTTTGTTCCTCTGGATAACAAACTCATGCAGAAGCTGCATTAAGGAATTAAGAATGAACTTTTCGGAAATTTTAAAGGCACTTTCAAAGACAAACGGCATTTTTAAAAAAAAGAGGTGAATCAGTTCAATTGGATCAGAAGTTTATTCAGAAACGTCTCGTCACTCAAACAGGTGACATCTTCAGTCTGAGTTGACTGCAAGCATCGCCCCTTATCAACGATAGATTTACATACCACGCAACAAATGGCTGGGTGCATGTTGGTCATTGACTGTACATTTAGTGGTAATGAGTACTATTCGGAGGATTGGGGAATATTTCCATCTCCTCATAGATGTATTCAAGCTACCACCCCTATTCAAGGATGGTAGTTCCCTCTTAACATAGATGGTCTTTCGCGCCCCCCCCCTTTCAAACTAGTGTTCCTCCCCATCAAGGATGTGAACATCCTCATCTTTGAAAAAGTGGCCACTAGCCTATAGATGGGCGTAGACACACAGTCCTGGACTGTTGGCTGTCCTATGTGCCCAGCTACCGTTTGCTTTCCCTGATGTACAAGTCACTGCAATCTTCCTGGCGTTTACTAGCGTACACTATATTACTTGGTTTATGCCAGGGGACCCGATCCCTGGGAAGGACCAACCTTTGACGCAGTGAGGTTTAAAAAACATCTGCCTCAACTGCTCCAAAACTCCTGCCACGCACAGAATCACCAAAGGTTTACACTTGGGCAGCTATTCTTCTCCCTTCACTTGGCTGGCGCACTGTTTGGGGTAACCACACTTAACCAGGGCCTGTCTGATGTGAGATTTCTCTCCCTCCCCAGTCCAAGAAAGCCAACAAGTCATTTTTAACATCCTCCCTGGTGAACTTTATGTGGGTGTCCACCCAGTTAATCTGGTCAGTGAAATGTAGTACTTCCTGAGATTTAATTTGAACCCAGAAGTTGTCCACATATCTGAACCAATAACTAGGAGGTGTCCCTGATTATGATGTCAGAACCTTCATTTCTACTTCCTCCATATAAAAGTTGGCCACTATAGGAGAAACAGGGGAACCCATAGCACACCCATGCTTCTGCCTGTAGTATTGCCCTTTATATGTGAAGTACGTAAACCGAAGATACAGTTTCAGCAGCAGACACACTTGGTCAGACTTAAGGGTGGTCCTATCTCTGAGGGAGAGGTCATCCTGTAATTTCTTTTGGACAACTTCAACTGCCTAAATGGGGACATGTGTGTTGAGAGACTTATCAACAGATACCATTGTCTCTTCATGTTAATGTCTCTCACCTTGAATATGGTGGTTGTTATTAATGCCTGAGAGATGTTGTAAGTGACAGTTAATCATGCATATAATGGGTCTCCAAGGCACATCCTAAGATCCATAAACAGGATGTGCCTGGTATCCTATCCAGGGAGACCACTTAGTCATTGGTTCAGGTATGTGGACGACAACTGCTTTAAAATTAAATCTCAGGACGTACCACAGTTCACTGAACACATTAACTGGGTGGACACCCACATCAAATTCACCAGGGAGGATGCTAAAAATGACGTGTTGGCTTTCTTGGATTGTGAAATTCAGATTGATGTTGGGGGAACGGTTAATTGTAAGTGTGTGCTGCAAACCCACACATACGGACCAGTATTTACGGTTTCACTCTCACCACCCTCTGGAGCATAAACTGGGAGTCATTAGGACTCTGTACCACCGGGCTGATAACGTCCCCACTGACTCGGTGGCCGGGGAGGAAGAGAAGTCCCATATGAAACAGGCCCTGGTTAAGTGTGGTTACCCTAACTGGGTGTTTGTTAAAGCCAGGAAGGGTCCCAGACAGAGCTCCAGCCAAGTGGAGGGAGAGGAGGAGCCAAAGCCCAGACAGTAGTGATTCCGTATGTGGTGAGAGTGTCAGAACAGTTCAGATGTATTTTCCAAACATCATGTCTCAGTTGCTTCCAAAGCCCAAAACACACTGCATCAAAAGTTGACCCCCCCCAAGGATCAGGTTATGTAGTGTACGCTGATGAATGCCAGGAGGACTGCAGTGACTTGTATATCGGGGAGACCAAACAGACGCTGGCGCAGCGTAGGAGAGCCAACATGTCAGGCCAGGACTCTGGTCTACACCCATCTACAGGCTAGTGGCCACTCATTCAAGATGATGTTCACATCCTTGATAGGGATGAAAGAGGCCTTGTATGTCAAGAGGGAACAACCAAAATTGAATAGGGGTGGTGGCCTGAGAGTACATCTGTCGTCTTCTTACAAATGCAGTCCAAAACACATCCATCCGTATGTCGTCTGGGCAAACCCCCTTTACACTCTTTAGAGCTGCACTTGCTGATTTACTATCTCCACATTATCCTCAAAGTATTTCTTTCACATTTCCAGTCTCCTCTTTAGTCAGCACATATTACATCTCCATCTCTCCCAGTCCAGCCAGTCAGTCCATGTCATTTTCTCCTTCCTTAAAATCCATCTTCTCATACAGCTTTACCTTCACCACCTCTCTTCATGTTAGACTGAATCTCCTTGTACTGGTCTAATTTGTACATCCTTGCCAACATTTACCTAGCTATCTCCCTCACTATCTAGTGCCTGTCTTGACTCCACACACCTTACTACTTGAACTTCTACCATTTGATCCAGGGCTCTGCTGTCACTATTGTTGAGCTCCAATGTCCTCCTACAGACCACCAGCCAGTGCTGCCTAGCTACACTCTACCTTGTAGTCTACAATCACTTTCAGATCACATCTCATGCACAAGCTATTGGCCACCTGTGTGCACTTTTCTCCATTCTAAGGTTATCCTGTGTTCCAGCCTAAACCAACATATTTGATGAATTTCAACCCTTAAGATGTACATGTCTTTTATCCCAGGCACCAACCTGCAGGCCCTGATTGAGCAGGCCAAGCTTCCATCCAGCTCAGCAGAGATCGTCATGGTGATTTCCAACAGGCCTGGGGTTCAAGGTCTAAAGAGAGCCTCTCTAGCTGGCATCCAGACACGGGTATACCTGTCAGACTACTTAATCTAGCAACAGTCCATTTGGCTCCATCTTATTCATTTCAGACCAGCCATTTAATGGAACAGTAAACTGCATTTCACATTGCTAGTTTCAAACGCGCATCATAAATGAATGGTTGCTTTAGAAATCATGGCTGACACTTGCATTCTACAGACTGTGTCCTTCACCTGTAATTATTGCTTTTACATATGATATAATTGCAGTAGCTCATGGAGTAGAGCCAGAGACAGCAGGTTCAAATCCACTGTGGGGCGTCAGTCCTTAATCCCCCAAACTCAAATTAAATCCATGCCCAGCCCCACAACATGGGCGCTAATCACATCCTGTCAAACGGACTTTTTCATACATACATCTGCAAGAGACTCACTAACTCAATCATTGGAATGAATGCGTGGATAAAAAGGCCCAAATTCCTATTAAATAGTAAAGTCTGGTCAGCCAGTTAAGATTGCACAGTTGACTTTGATTTAATCTTTAAGACCACCAAGGCCTAAACAGAACTTTCTTAATATGGAAATAAGTTAAGAGTTATAGTACATTTCTGTACGAACAAACAGAATTGAACATGAAATAACATTTGCATTTGTTGCCTATTAATTTGAATGTACCCTTGCCAGGTGGTGGACCACAAGCTATATGGGAGCCGATCAGAATTTGACAGCACCATTGATCGTATTCTGGAGGAGTTCAGAGTGGAGGTGGTGTGTCTGGCAGGGTTCATGAGGATCTTGACTGGACCATTTGTCAAGAAGTGGAATGGTATATTACCAATACAAACTTGTCTCTAACATAAGCACAAATCCATTTACTGTTGAGTACAGTCACTTTGAGGACATCCAGAGTGCTACAGAAAACAGGTTTTCTGGTTTTAGTGGTGCAGTAGGTCACTTTCCCAGAGCACATTATTTAAACACACGGTATTATTTGAGAAATACTTTGAAAACGTACCCCTGGGCCCTTTTCATACCCATGTGATGAACATGCATCTCATCGGAAGAGGATCGAAGTATGCCGTGTACTAATACATAAAATATTGATGCATGACAAAAATGGCAAAGCTTGACTGGAGTGAGGTCTGCACACTAAATTGCTGACATTGAGGAAAATATAACTGATCAAAACTTTTTCTATTAACACTGCTTTTGGGAGCAATTTAGTGTGCACACCTTATTCCTTCAATTCTACTCATGAACACTCATCCCTCCTAAGAATATACAACACCCACTACTACTTTGACTGCTCCGATTAAGGGATGCCACAGCAGATAATCAATCTCCATCTTCCTGTAACACCAGCTCCCTGCATGTCCTCCCTCACCACATCCATCAACCTCTTCTTGCACGATGGCTCCATATTAATCTTCCTTCCTTGTCACTTCCAATTGAGATCTTAGTATCGTCAACACTACAGCCTCCTGTCTCTGAACCAGACAACATAGATGGGTCTCACCACTGTCTTGTAAACCTTCCCTTTCACTCTTACTGGTACCCTTCTGTCACAAATCACCCCCTGATACTCCTCCACCCATTCCAGTTTGCCTGCACTGTCTTCCACACTCCCTCTTACTTAGAGCAGTTGCCCCCAAGTATTTAAACGCCTCCATAGGCATGTCATCTGGGCCAACTGCCTTTCCACTCTTCATGTCTGCCCTCACGTCATTCTTGCTAATCTACCACACTTTCTGATTTACCATTTCATCATTCAACTCTTACATCTCATGTATATTTTCTTCATTCATCAGTCCCTCAAAGTACTGCTTCTACCTTTAACGGATTCATTTTTCAGCACATTCCCATTTTTATCCTATTGCCCTAACCTATAGCACATCATTCCCAGCTCAGTCCCTTTGCCTAGCCTATCAGAAAAAGTCCTTCTTTTTCCTCTGTCTCCAACCTCTCCTACAATTCACCGTATTCCTTTGCCTTCGAGCACCTCTCTATCTATCCCACTTCATCTTTGCCAAGCTCTTCCCCTGTATACTCGGCTGTACTTTCTGATTCAACCCCTAATTCTCCTAGTCTTCCTTCCTCTGTCCAGTTGACATACTAAGTGCCTTCCTTGCTATCTCCTTGCTATATCTGCAGTGGCTTCCCAACCATATGGCAACATTTCACTACTAGTGCCTGTCTGAACTCCTCCCTAAGCTCAACACAAGTCTTCCTTCTCCAACTTATACTATTTGATCCGTGCTTCTGTCGTCACTTTCTCTTCTTGATCTCCCAACTCGGCCTATAGACCACCATCTGAGGCAGTCTAGCTATGTCCTGTCACAACCTTGCAGTCTCCAGTCCTTTTTAGATAATAGCTTCTGCATAAGGTAGTCAACCTCTGAATTTTACTCCACTTTTATGTCAGAGTTCTTCCCTCTTCTTGAAGAATGTATTCACCACAGCAGTTTGTATCATTTTTGAAAAATCCACCACCTGCTCCTCCATTCTTCTTTTTGACACCTACCCATCACCTCCGTTCCTTTCCCCAACATGTCTGTTCAAGTCCACTCCAATCACTATCATTTCATCCAGCTCACTCCAGAAATCTTCTCTCCCATCTTAAACAACTCAACTTGTATGTGCTGATAACATTCATCATTACAACTTAAATCTCCAGCTTCATTCTCATCACTTTCTCTCCGGACCACTCTTTATCCTCTTCAGAGCTGCCCTCATTTCCCCCTTGTTAATCCACTGCATTTCCTGATTTGCCATCTTTACACCATCCAACCTTCTCTCTCTCCTATTCCTAATTAATCAGCTCCTCAAAGTACTTCTTAAACCTAGCTCGGTACAAGTCCTTCATTAGTCTCCGATCTCTCGTTCTACTCCCCATATTGCCCTTGTTACCTCTCTCTTCATGCTGTGTCTCCTTGTACTTTCTACTCCATCTCTCCGACTATCCCATTTCATCTTTTCCAACTTTTTCCTCTGTATACTCTGCTGCACTCTCATTACAGCACCTTGTCTTCCTTCCTCTGTCCATTAACCCTCAGACTACCTTTCTAGCAGTCTCCCTCACTATTTCTAAGGATGCATGATACCATACACAGAAAATAACTTCATTATATGCACTCATACAAATAACATCCTCACTTAGTTCCTTATTAATTGTTTCTGATCATGTCAAATTATGCTGCTTTGGCACACAGTTTTTATGGTCGATCCCACGTTTCAACATTATGTTCATTGTGTGTCTGTGCAATTCACCATAGGTAAGCTGCTGAACATCCATCCATCCCTTCTGCCCTCCTTCAAAGGAGTGAATGCTCAGAAGCAGGCACTGCAGTCTGGGGCACGGGTCACAGGCTGTACCGTCCACTTTGTAGCTGTAAGTACAAGATACCAACAGCTAGAGCTTTTGGACAAAATTCCCAGTGCGTTACCATCTATTGCAGGGATGGGCAAAGTGATCTAGAAAGGCCCAGTGTGGGTGCAGATCTTTGTTCCAACCGAGCAATTATAAACCCGATTCCATTAGTCAACCAATCATCTTTATGAAGGACTTTAATTAGTTGACTAAAGTGTGTATCCTTTACTAATCAAGGGTCCACAGCAAAGACCATTGTGTGCTTGTTTGGAACAAAGATCTGCACTCACAGGGGGCCTTTCTGGATCACTTTAGCCATCTCTGATCTGTTGGGAAATATAATGAATCATTTTAATGAGACACTGGAAATGCCAGTTTTGGGGTCAAGTGTCCCCATTAAGTATATATGTTGTGAACCACAAACATGGTTTCAAATCGGGGGGGGGATACTGCTCAATCCTGCACTCTGATTTAGTCGATAACGGAATTCTTCAGATATTCGACAGCTGCAAGTGAAAATAAATCAAAGTTCAACTTGTACACATTTAAATAGTTAGGGGTGAATTTGACCATGAACACTGGTCCCAAATGAGTTTGACACTTTCTAAATCCATACTAATTTAGCTGTCATATTTCTTTTTAGGAAGAGGTTGATGCTGGAGCCATCATTGTGCAGGAGGCAGTACCAGTGCTAGCTGGTGACACGGAGGAGAGTCTGTCGGCTAGGATTCTTGAAGCGGAACATCGGGCCTTCCCTGCGGCTATGGAGCTGGTAGCCAGTAGAGCCATACAGCTGGGAGAGGACAACTCCATAGACTGGAAATCCACTACACATGGCTGAAGAGCAGTGAACTCGCCAATCCATCATCAACATTCCTACACGTTGGTTTTAGAATTAAAAATGAATTTGACAAAGGAAACCTCATCCAATTTAAGTTAACGTAATCTCAGTCCTCAAAACATTTGTTAAAATCAACAACTTTGCACAGTTCAACCAGCTTAAACTGTTATTTTTCAGGTCAAGCAGTTTAACTTCATGTTACATCATGGGATGCTCCAAGGCCACTTTATAACCCGAGTCAAGTCATTCCAGCTGTAATAGAAAAAAATAGCCTCGCTCCTCTGCACAAAGTCAACACTATCTTTGGGAGTTACTGGATTTATTTTGCCATTTTCATGTCGCCTTTTGTAAGTTAAACAAATGTACATTCCTTACATTACCCAATACTAGAAAGTGTTACAATTTTATCTGCACTGCAAAATCCTGACCAGCTTAACTACCCAATTTGCAAGGCTGTGTAGAAGTAATAAAAACGTCTATGCTGCTGATATCGTAAAATGTTGTCCAAGTTTTTTTACATTTGAGGTCAAACAAAGACGGAATCCTCTCAGCAAAGCCTTGACTTGTTGGGGACGGATGTAGACTTTTCATTTAATGTTGTGATCTCTCGAAGCACAGAACTGACAGCCTCTCATTACCAGCTCTCCTGGACAGACAGGAGACTCCGCGCAGACCATATTCTGCTTGTAAATTGATGATTTCCTCTATGAAGAAAGGAGAAAATGGGCACAATTTACCATCAACGGAAGTAATTTGCTACATGTTAGCCAAACTTTTTCTTCAAGTACCCTTTAATTAGTTGAAATGTAACTAAAGTCAACCTACCTGGGTTATTCTCTTCTACGGTAATGAGGTAAAATATACCCTTACTGGACAACAACTGTGTCACTATTGGAAGAAATCTGTCCATCACCTCTCTGCCATGTTTACCACCAGCCCAGGCAGCTTCTATGCCTTTGCTTCCAACCTAGAAGAGTCAAGAACGTTATTGGGAAAATCCAACAAAATTGAAATTGTCAGCTTTTAATGGTGCATACAGATGAAAAAATATTAGCAATGGAAAAAGCGAAATAGCTTATATTTTGTACTCGAATGCAATAAGGGTGCATTTGACAGATGGAGTGGCTTAAAGTGAAATCCGGCTTAACTGGTGTGATAAGAATATGCTGAATGGTTGACCTCATCTGAGGGTGTGACCACATAGGGAGGGTTGAACAGAAGAATGTCCACTTTTCCACACAACCTTGGCAGAAGACACCCTACCTAAAGAAAGGAACACAGTCGGCAAGGCCATCTCACAACCAAAGAATGAGAATCAATTTCTGTAATATCACATGGTATTATCTTTAAAGATATGTGATATTCCAGTTTTTGCTAAGCATCATAACTTCTTGAAACAAAATTACTAAATCCTTTGACCTCTGTATCAGGAGAATATGGGACCTAGTCTGCCATTTAATCTCACTGCCAAATAGATGCCGGTACTTGCACTTGGCAAGTAGAATGCCTGCAGATTACAAGGTTTTCTTACCAGGTCTGTGACGACTGTTTGTAAGGAGACCTTATTCAGGGAAGCGGTTTCTGCTGTGCACTGTGCTGCTGTGGAGTTCAGGTCCGTGCATCTAAGAGGAATATAAATATGGGCTTAGTTGTACACAAACCAGTAACTCAAATCTTTCCCATTCACAAATCCTTATATAGTATTATCACTTGAATGAAGGAAAATAATGTGCAACTGAAAGACCTTTGTGTTGATCAGAGTTTAAGTCGTTATTTCAAACATGATGGATAAAGGTTCACAGGTGATGTGCAGGTACTCCAAATCACCTTACAACTTAAACTCCTTATTTGAAAATGACATCCAATGGCTCCACTTTGACATCATGCGCTGACCAGCTAGCAGCAGTGTTCAGCAGCATGTTTAACCTCCCCCCACAACAGACCTTACAACAGTCAAGTCTTAAGACCATCAAGGAAGAGATGAGCTGCCATTGAAGCCAGAACGGTGGTTTCTTTATCCTTCATTGACCCATTACCTCTCATAGCTGTTAGGGGGGGCAGGAGTCTTTGCCAGGCTTCATAAGATATAGATGTTGTTTCTTTTCTATTGCTACTACTTTATTTCCTTGTATAGCTACGACAAAATAAAGTGGCTTAATCTTAACCAACTATCAGGTGTCACTCACAAATATAAAGGTGAAGATCCAAGTAGTGAGGCTAGGAACGCAGACACCACTCCTGAACCACAGCCCACCTCCACACACACAGCTGGGCTGTAGGGAAGCAAAACATCCAAATATACGATTAGCTTAATCCAGTGATGAGGTTTAGCGGTCATTAAGTCTGTTGCTTTGCGTGATCAAGATTAATTGTACAGCAAAATTTATCGAGGGGCAAAGACATGAAGTTCTAACGCTAATGCATATCTAGATGAGTTTATGTCAATTTGTCACGACGAAGGTGGAGTACAGTTGGCTTATACTGAGGTGTCGTAAAGCAGAGGCAGCTTGCGTCTTACCTCATGTGCTGCAGCTTCACAGCATCTCTCTCCAGCGCGTCCATTAACAGGAACGAGTCCTCCGCAGGTTCGTACACATCTATGAAGTCTCCGCGACCGACATGCGAGTAAACCGGCGTCGGGTAGCTCACAGACATCGTGGAAGTTAACGACCAACCGTTTGTTGACTTAGTCACACACCGTGTTTCTATCTTCACAGCTCCCGAATGTGAGCGGTGGGCAGTAGAGCTGGAGTGGGGGGAGGTTTACTAAATAGTTGTGAAAATGAGCCATAAAGAGATGGAATCACATCTGCGTTCACAGAAGATAACAAGCAGGACTTCCGGCTCGTTATGATGACGCACTTTAACCTCTTCCTATGCACCGAGGCCCAAATGAGGCCGGGCGGAGGGGGAAGGTGTTGAGGTTTTTGAATCCATATATACACACATACATATATATACACACATACATATATATACAGACATACACATACATACATACATACATACATACATACATATACATACATACATACATACATACATATATATACACATATATGCATATATACACACAGATATGCATATATACATATATATCCCGAGCTGTGCAGCCCTTTAACAGAAATCTAATTTCCATACCAGCTATCAACCAGACAAACTGCTTCAAATGGAGCTCTACGCCATAATTCTGTTATGGTCCAGGCAATGTTAGGGGCATCAAATGGAGCTGATAAGCTCAAAACCCGCGTCATCCCTGTGACTGCCATTTCAGTCCACTTTCAGAGTAGACAGGCAGCCTTCTGCAGAGCTGCCGTGTTGCCTTTGAACCTCAAAGAGGAGACTATATTCAAACTCAGAATACTAAACATCTCTTGTTGCTTTGACCTTTTTCTAGAAGGGACCTCTTGGCCCCATCTATCCCTTTCACATGCTGACATTCACTTGAAGTGACAGGCCGCGGCAAGGACTCGGGCTTTACGGATCAAGAGGTGGTGCTTTGTAAACACTGTCTGCATTCACAGTGTACTCTGCGGCCCACGCTGTGGTTGACACACTCTAAAAGAGGCCAGCCTGGTGCCCCGCTGTCTGTCTCACCTGGTTAGCGGGATGAGCCAGTTCAGCAACAACCCAAGTGATCCATAGATGTGTCCGAGTGACTCGACTGAAATACTAATCTGGTGGGATGCTGAGACATCAATGGCCAAGCCAGTTTGGGCTGCAAACAACTGAAAAAGGTGCTCAGTAATAAATTAGTCTGTTTCCTAGGTTGTGTGGAGGTCCTGACACACACATAGCCTCAACACTCACACCACTAAACACACACACTCTCAGTGATGAATAGCTGACTGGCTGCTCAGCCTGTCTATACCCAATTTATAAAACCCTGCCTAATTGGACCATCAATCACAGAATTCCATAGACTGCTCTCTCAGGTCCACTACTCCAGTCACATCCAGATCAATCGGCCTTCAAAATAGGACTAAATAATACAACTCTACAACAGCATAATGAACCCTAGAGGGCGCAGTAGCCACCAGGAGGCTTTTCAAGATAGTGTCCATTAATTTATGAGGGCCACATCAGCTCAATGGTAGAATGCCTTCTTCAGGACGAGCCAGAGAACGGGTTTGAACCCACCATGGGGTGTCAGGAAGGACATCCAGCCATATTCCCCCCAAATCCATACAAGCCCATGTCAACCCCCACAACATGGAGACTAATCGTGATGTAAAACAGACCTCTCTCATCAATTGATGGTGTGTAGGCAGACATAAACTAACAGCTGTGGGGAGTTTGGAGTATGGGGAATGAAGGATTTAGGATAATGTAGTCACACCACCAACAGTATAATTCAAGCATTATCCTTTTGGCACAGGTTCAGAATCTGCATATTGAAATCATCTACAAAATATCTATATGGGGCACGGAAGGCAATAAATCACAGCATGCAGTGACATCACTGGCTCGGGTTCAGAGTCTAGAGACACCATCTTCTAGCCACAAATGAGGCCATCAGCTGGAGTCACGAGTCAGGATTCCTTGCTGCGCTTGTCAAGAGCTGCTGGGATTTAAATCTATTGTGGATAAATAGAGTGTTGTGCCCCCACACAGCAGGAACTATAAAAACCAGCATGATGGTGAGCTGTAGTGATTTTTCAGAGAAATTTCCAGACAGAGTTTCACGCATGTACCCTTACACAGGGTAAACCAACTATACTTGTACTATTGCACCAGATTATACGGCACTTCATGATTAATAACAGTTATGTGGCAGAATTAATAACAAGAATTGAAGAAGAAAACATTTATTTGTCATTAATTGAAATGTGTTCTATGCATTTAACCCATGCTATTCTATTGTATAGGAGCAGTGAGCTGCTGCAGCAACTGGGGACCAACTCCAGTTCTTTTTTCTACGGCCTTGCTCAGGGGTACAGGCAGGAGTATGAACCCTAACATGCATGTCTTTTTGATGGTGGGAGGAACCCAGAGCACCCACAGGAAACCCACATGGACAAAGGGAGAACATCTAAATTCCACACATAAAGGACCTGGGGGGGAATTTGAACCAGGACCTTCTTGCTGTGAGGCAACAGTGCTAACAATTGGGCCACCATGCCACCCAAAATTAAAATGACATATTCTGATGTAGGACATAAATTAAAATCAGAATCAGGCGTATTGTCTATGTAGGTCTGCACACACATGGAATTTGAGTGTGACTCTCAGAGTGTGTTTCACATAGCACAATACAATAATCTTCAAATATATGGGGGGCGGCATAGCTCAGTGGGTAGAGCGGTCGTCTGGCAATTGGAAGGTTGCAGGATCGATCCCCGGTCCTGCATACAGCATGTCAAGGTGTCCTTGAGCAAGACACTTAACCCCTAACTGCTCCCCGAGCGCCATATGTTGGCAGCTCACTGCTCCTATACAATAGGTTGGGTCAAAATGCAGAGAAATCCAAATTTCCCCTTGCAGGACTGACAAGGGAAACATTATTTTTATTATTATTATACACAAGGACTGACTAGTTAAGGCGCAGAACAGAAGGGGGGAAATATTGAGGGCAACCAACATATTTGCAACCCTTCCGTGTGGAAGTGTGGTAATCGTGTTAGTGGGACCCAATTGCCACCAGCACTTTTTCCCCCTGCTGTTTTCGGTAAATCACCCTCAGAGTGGTGGAAGATGGAGATGTGTGGGCCACCATCTCTATTAGTGCAAGTACCGTAGTTCATGTCCCAAACTTGCTCAAGTGAGTCACTGTCAAGAGTTATATCTCTTGTTGGTGGGGAATATTGGAAAAGTTTGGGTGATTTCATCAGACTAATGCTGCTACCACTGAGCTTTTGTTGGAGTACACATGAAGGCACTGTTGTTTCCTGTGATGTGTGGTCTCCAATAATGCATTAATGTGCAGTGGTCTCCTGAAGCCACTCCCTGAGGGGATTACACAACGAAATAAATGGTGAAAATAGGAAGACACCTTCCCGTAGTGGTACCTTTTTTCACCAACGTTCATCTAATTCACTCAGGTCCTTGCCCTGGAGCATCCTTTTAGTAGGGTCTCTTGTCGGAAAAAACATTTTTCTGGTGCTGTGACTGGATTCCTAAAAGGCAATATGTTTGAAGTATCATGGTGCAAATGGACATTTGTCACAGCTTGATCCAACTCTGGCCATGCCCTGGTTCTTTCTATTAGACCCAAGAGGACCCAAGAAGAGGCACTTTAATCACAAGATTAGAGGCAGCAGTTCCCTTTCACCAAACATATAAGATAATTTATGGCTTCAGTAACATCCTGCTCTGTTTCCTGTCTGAAGTGTTGTAGAGACCAGCATTGCCTGTGGACGACCATACTCAGCTCCCTGCTCAACCTCACAGGCGATCTCAACATCCGCTGTAACGTCTTTGGACATAGCAGATGTTGTATCGAGCGTTGCAATTTCTTTACATTCAGGATGCTGCTGAATGTAAAGTTCAAGGGGCCAACCCAGACACAGAAAGGGCTATCCTTTGCTGCCCAGCCGGGCAGCACTTTCATTGCAGCATGTCGCATCTCCTCCACCAGGAGAACCGTATCACAGAGGTGAAGTTGAGGTCCACCAACAGCTCACTAAAGCAAACCCCTTAACAATGGCTGTGCATAGACAGCATCTCCATGAGCTCTTCTATGACTTCCATCATATCACAAGATTCCAATGATTGTAGCATCACAGACGTAGACATTGTGCAGGTCCCAATGGATCCAAAAGCGCCACCAATGTTCATCTGTCAGAACAAAACTCACATGGCTGCTTACAATTCCATCCAGCAAACATTGGACAAACTGTTGAGGGAGTAGATCATTCAAGAATGCAGCTCCACATACAATTCACCCTTCTGGCCTTGTGTTGAAGCCAAATAGCAAACCCAGAGCCTCCTCATTACCATCCTGTGACCTGAGTTACAACGGCTGAAAGAACTCTAGTTCTTTACCTGTGCTTTATTTTTCCCCACTTTTACACCTTTACACCTTTACTAGATACAGATAGTGGAGGCAAACAGAAGAGAAAGAACGGGAGAGAAAGAGAGAGAGAGACAGAGAGAGATAAATAAGATGAAACAAGGATCACCTGCTGGATTCGAACCAGCGACGGTTGAGACCATGTGGTTTGTGCTCTAACCATTCAGCTAGAGATGCTCTGGTCTTTACCTGTGTTAATCTTTGAGGTGACGTGAGACAGGTCAATCCGACGAGGGGGTCGTAATGGCGTGGAGCTCCTCAAGGGGTTGGTTTTGCGTCGTTCCAAGGGTTTGCTTATCTTGGACAGAGGAGCAAAGATACCTATTGGAGATACAATGAACATGGACAATTGAGTCATAAGAGTGAAATGACTATGGAAACTTAAGGTGAGAATCAGGCACAGAGCTTGATTTGCAGTATGAGTATACAATAATGCACAAGAAGGCAAGTTTGAAATGTCAATTCAATCTCAATTGACTAAAGGAAGACCTTGATTGTAGGAGTAAAGTTAGATATCACTCAACACCAGACACGTCCCTGATTATATTCTAATCACTAACAGCGAAAGTAATGGAGTGAGTATGTGGGTGGTTCAGAGCAGCAGAACTAATTAACACCTGTAGACTATAGATGGACATACCATGTCTGGCTTGACAAGTAAAATAGTGAACACCGGCCACCGACCCATCGTTCTTCCCCTCTGGGAGGTCCAGCTCCACTCCAGCCCACAGGCCCCCGGAAAACTCTGTGTTGCCACAGAATCGCAGGGTGCCGACCTTGTGGAGACACACATGCATAGGCTATACTAACAATTGAACAAAGGCCAATGTCAGAGTTAAACACTTAATGGTGCTTTTAAACCCCACTGTCAGAACAAATCAACACAAATCAAGGAATGCAGTGTGCACATCAGCCAACACATAATGTTCAGTTTGCATTCCGGTATTACCTTTTCAATATGCATATTTTTTTTATCTCTTTTAAGGGGCCGCGGTATGAGTAGCAGAGAGCACGATTGGGGGAATTGATTAGCCAGATGTTGGGGGTATGAACCCACCACAGCACATCAGGAAGGGCATCCGGCCTTAATCCTCCAAGCTCCATCTAAGTCTGTGGGGACTAATCATGACACATAAAAACAAACCTCTCATGTTTGTTTTTCTCCTTACGCCTAGAGTACAGCCCAGTTATTATGCCTTGAGTCCAGATGCTATGAGAAATGGCCAGGGTAGCCCCTCTGCAACACCAGCCATGTTTTGATGTGTCTGGATTTATAAAAGCAGTTAGAGAGCAATAATTAAAATCTAAAAGGAGATCAAAGCATGGGACTGTGCCAGTGAGCACAGGAAGAGAATAGGGTTTTGATTAGCCAATCTATAGAGCTCTGCTCTTGGCAACTTCCCTCACAGTGTGGCGGGAGCATTCATTAATGCTTAATTCTTTCAGAGTCAACACTGATTGGCTTAAGTGAGTCAGTTAATGTTTTGTCAGTCAGTTCATGAGTCTATGACTTCATCCGTACATGTGTACAGTGAGGTGTTACCATTACGGGGCCACATTATGAACATCACCATGGCTGAAGCCTTTTTCTAACCTTTTCTCTGCTGAGATCTTTAAAAGCTTAGCCTGATAATCAAGAAATAAAGAAGCTGTGAAGCTCGAGAGGATGGACCATTTCAATGAAAAACCTCAGGTTCCAGCTAATATCATATTCATCGAAAACAGGGATGCAATCACAGCTTTCCCTTTTAATAGTCAACTCCCACATACCTTCTGACCAGCGATCACCACACGGTCGCCCAGTCGAATTCCCATGGTGCCGAGCTGCGTCTGGGCTCTTTCTGAGAGAGCAGAGGGGTTGTAGGAAGACATACTGAGGGGCAGGGGGGAGCAGGGTCTGGGCAGTGCTTTTCTTAGGAGAGACCGGAGCTCCTTGGCCACAGAAGCTGCATCTGCCATCTCCAAGGGCATGTCTAGGGGGTCTGGAACCACATCTGCTGGGCACTGGCCTTTTTCATTCTGCCAACAGAGGGGAAAGAAAAAGGCATGGTAAGATCTTTGTAAACTGATATGTGAGAAAAGTAAAAAGAGAACTGGGTATTACCAGAGAGAAGGGGGGCTTGGGCTTATTTTCCCCCAAGCAGTCCAACACAATGGATTCAGAAAGTATTCAAACCCCTTCACATTTTCCTTATTTTATTACGCTACAAACATTCTCTAAAATGGATTGAATAAATGTTTTTACTACATGCAATACTCCATGAAAAAAGTAAAACCAGGGGTTTGCACATTTTTTTATTTTAGCAAAAATGTAAATTGAAATATCACATTTATATTGTATTGAGACCCTACACATAGCAACAATTACAACATCAACGCTTCTTGCCAAGATAGGTACCGGCAGATCCATGACCCAACTTCAGATATGCAGTTGATGATAACATGACATGAAAATATTTTGTTCATCATTATGGAATATTGTGTGTAGATAGATAATATATTTTTTAGTATCGCTGTAATTTATCAAAATGAGGAGAAAGTGAGGCTGTGTGCAGCTGACCTACATGCAGCTGACCTGTATCCCAACCAGGGGGGGTGGCAAGGTTTAAACTCAGACAGCGTATCCAATCAAAATGATGATAGTACCACTGGCTCTCTAATTATAAAAGTTTGATGCCATCACTTTTCAGATGAAGATGCTGGGCTTCACAAAAATGTTAATCTCATCTCTGCTTCTGGAATGAATTCCACCCTAGGTGGATTTCAGAGCAGCAGATCAGCAGGTGTTCCCTACGAGAGTCTAGCGGAAAACCTCAAAGAAGCCTCTGTCAGTGAGACTTGAGACTAGAGTCAGCGAGCCAGTGTGTCAGGGGAGGCAGACTGCGATGGCTTTGGAGGCGTGACAGAGGAAGGGAGCACATTCGCCACCCCAGAGTAATTGGGGCACACACTCAGTGCCCCGCCTTGCGACACAATGAGTGCTACTTTGTGAGATACACCAAATGAAGCTGCTTGTCAGTGCCATGGTCTTTCTTTCACAAGCTGTAACACTGAGCTAAAGCCACCACATGGTGGGACTTTTTACTAACTGGATGAATTAGATGCATTTTCATATTTGTCTGTGTATGTGAGAGAGAGGAGGGGCAGGAAGAGGGAGAGAGAGAAAAAAAATCAGATTCTACATTAGTGTTAATCCTCTGCTGATCAATCTGTGGACATGATTGTCAATCCAAAGATTGATTTGGCAAAATTTTACATCTGATGCCCTTCCTGACACAGCTACTTTCCCAACAGATAGAGGCACGGCTAAAAGAACTGGACACCATCCTAGTATTCATGGACTTGTGCCCATGCCTGTTGTCATAGATAGTGAAGTACTGTCATCAGTGTATTGGAAAAGAATTAAAATGTGAACCACACCAGTCGATAATACACCGAGTCAGGCCTTCAGCTTATGGTGAGCATGGCAGGTGCGATGGGCAGAAGTCAGGGGGTTGTCTGTCATGAATAGTTGAATATCAGTTGCCCCCAATTTACCTAAAGGGCTCAGCCAAATCCACCTAAACATCTCAATTCAGACAGTGATGAACAGGCATGTACACTGAGTGTACAAGTGTTCAATTTGCTGGGAAAAAAACGTTCTCAACTTTAATGCTTGGTTGAGTTGAATGAATGTTGAGGGAGGAATGTGCTGAATTATCACATCCTCTATTCCTCCAGCCTACTCCTCTCCTCACAACTCTGCAGGTAATTTCAAGACCATCATCAGACAGAACCGATTCCACATGGGACATTTACTTAAAGGCCAAATAGAAAAATTAAACGGAAGGGTTTTATTCCGGTAGCCTGTTAATATACTTAAAGCCTTAATCGTAAGTAACCAATACTGGAGATCAGAACTTCCCAAGGTTTGGGCCTCAGTCCAGTATAGAAAAGGATGCAGACTACAAGTACCTTGTGAATTGGCTAAGAGAGATGCCCCGATCTTTCATGAAACAGGCAGACATACAACAGCCAAGACTGACAACTGGGAATAACCAATCAGGGTTTCCTAATAAATCTGATTATCTTCTGATATCACCGATACCACACAACAACTGGCAGAGTGAATCCTTAATAATGAAAGAACTCATTGATGCAGCTGCAGAAAGCCTTGCTATATATATATATATATGTATATGTATAATTTATTTTTATTTTTTCCAGGAGGAGCTCCTCAAAACTAAACTCACTGTGCCATCATGTAGACATTTTGTGCAGAGTTGCACACATGAAAAGCAATTGCAGTACTACTGGCAGAGTTTAGAGTGAGGCTGGCAATAGCTAGCAGTCAAGCGTGCTCTTTACCCAGACTGATTTATGATGCATTGGTTTGGGTGATGGCAAGGGCTTCAGACCACTCATCAATCATCAGAAAGATTATGACGAGAAGAGTGAGAGGCCAACATGGCTGGGCTCGCACACAAGCATGAACCCACATACAGCAGAAGAGCAATGTATGGAGTTGACTCAAGAGTAATCACTGAGTGAGCTTAGACACCCTACTTCTTTATTTCTGTCAGGCCGACTGACGGTGGGTGGCCTTGGATTAGACGGGGTGTGTCTGTGTCGGAGGAGAAATATTCTCTGAATAATCACCGACAGAGCAATAACAAAAATGCAAGAAACAAGTCATGAGTGTCTGCAGGAATGATGGCAGCAGCCAAGAGCCGATAACCCCCGAAAGACAAAGCAGGCACTCATCTCCACCCACTCACTTAGCTTTGCTCAGGAAGATGAGACACAAACGTACATTTTCCAGAACACAAGTCTCTAAATAAAGGGTTAAGAGAATTGCAATTCACATTCATGTCATAAACGCATCTTCTGGAGGCTTTGCACATACCAGCGCTGTATGGGGAAAAAACTGCTGCTGCACTCGTCTTTGACATGCGCCGTCATCATCGAGCATGGTGGGTAGTGCTTTAGGGACTCCTAGTGGCGAAATTAGCACTAACAGATCTTACAGCTTCTCTTAAGGAGCAAAAAAACATCTACTCACAAACGTAGAAAAGAGCTCTAAAGTTGGAACTTTCCATGACAGCCCACCATCTCAAGACACTGCAGCCTCTTCTATCAGCTGAAGATGAAATGCATTTTGCAGGCTCTGGTAGCTTATGCTCAGTATGTGTGACGCATACTTTATAAAACACTTTGAGTGGTCGCTAGACTAGATAAGTGCTATATCAGAATTCTACAGAAAATCCCTCTATTCAATGTTAATGTCAGTCTTGAATCAGGGATATTTACCATACCTCTTGACCCAGTCTCCAGATGATTGCAAATGAGTGGCACAGAGGAGAGCGGTGAGAGACCACCCAGAGATGTCCAAGGAGGCCCAAGGCCTGGGAAATTTGTATTCTACAGCAATGCCGTTGCATAGTGTTATCTACCAAGTCAGCCAGAAAACAGTTAAATTTTGCACAAAACCCCCAAAATAAACAAACACACATGATCTCAAGGATAAACGGCAGGATGGACTATGCAGCTGAAAGATTATGATCATTCATCATTTTTTCAACTGAGTGATGAACCATAAAAGTCTCAGTCAAGGACACCTCGACACGCTTCTGCAGGGGGCAGGGATCAAACTTGAAATCCTCAAATTACTAGATGACCGCCCTACCTCCTGACCCTGATATACAATAGATTCTAATGAAATGACACCAATTTAACTGAGGGGTAGCTCAGGAGGTAGGGCAGTTGTCTAGTGATTTGAAAATTGCTGGTTCAATCCTGTGCCCCTGCAGAAAGTGTGGCCGAATGTCCTTGAGCAAGACACTGATCCCCCTAACTGCTCCCCTGGTGCTGCAGCTGCCCACTGCTCCTATGCAATAGGATGGGTTAAATACAGAGAACACATTTCCTTATATGTATAATGACAAATGAATAAAGTCTCTTCTTCTTAAAGTGCTCCGAGTGGTCACGGGATGAGAAGAACACTTAATAAAAACAAGTCAACTCACCATTTAATACAGTAAATACAACGGACATGGGATTCAATTACACGGGAAGGCCTTGGAGGTTTAATAGCAGGGAGAGAAGCAGCCACTGGAGTGGAACTAAAGCAATGAGATGAATGAAATGAAAGTGTTTTCCACTGAGGAGTAACAGATGGAATGACTGATTGTTAACGTTTACTAGAGGATAGAAGCATTTTGTGTTTCATTAAATTCCTGCTGAAAAGCGGGATGAGATGAGGTGTGTATGGAGATTTAACAATGGGGCTCTCTCTCTGGATAAGAGCATCTGCTAAATGCCTGTAATGTAATGTAATAAATGCAGCAGGACAGCAGCAATAACTCTTCCCATCCACAGTCTTAAAAATATGGATCTGCACCAGCAATAAACAACTACAATGCTGTCTTATAATTAGCCCCCATACTATGCCACCATATATGGGATTTCACAATTGCCTTCATGAAATAGAGCAATTTTCCGTTTGACTACCCCACTGACTGTTTTGATGAAAATGAGTATAAGTCTCAAATGGGTTGTGGGAACATCTACAAAAGTATCACTAGTAAAAACAAGCAGACCAATCGCAATCGACAAGGCCATGTGAAATATTTCACTGGTGAGTTGCTTCAGGTTATGGTTCCAAGTACACTTGGCGCATTCTTTCAAAAGCGAAAGTTGTTTCCCTGTGACACTTGTTATTCGTGAGAGGGATTCAGCCATTGAAATAACTGCCTCAATCTCCATTTCCGCACTTTCTGCACCACAGCAACCATCATGTTTGGTGTTCCTACAACAAGCAGCGTTGACAGTATCATTCTTCTTCCTGCTGGGTGGAACACTTTTGCAAAAAATGTTTAACCAAGTTAATATTGAAAAAGAGAAGAGTCATGGAACAAACAGCCAAAGTGCAGAGTAAAACTGCCCTGTTGAAATACAGTGGGGAAAATAAGTACTTCAGCCCCTGCTGATTTTGTGAGTTTTTCCCCTTACAAAGAAATGAACAGTCTATACATTTCATGGTAGGTTAATGTCAGCTTGAGAGGAAAATCGAAGAGGAAAGTTGAATTTTAAGAAACACTGCATTTGTACCACTTTCAAAAGTGTGTGTGTGTGTTTCAGATTGTGGAGTAAGTCTTTGGAATGGTTTAGATCAGGGGTGGGAAAACCTTTTGGCTCAAGGGCCACCTTGAGTTTTGAAACTGACAGGTGGGCCGCACCATCAACAGATGAGGTGGAAAATGAATGAGCATAAAGCATAAAAAATACACATGAAATATATTTCCCTATTCTGTTATTTAATCAATAAATGTATTTTTACATTTAAAAAATCACAACTGATGGATTTAATGGGAACAGTATTGCTGAGCACCCTTTTTTGTCAGCGCATCAAAATCTGGTTCCATTTCTGTTGTGGAAATTTGCAGGACAGCTCTCAAGTGTACATTAATAAGATGGGCTCTGGGGTGAGTTGTGTTAGTTTTCCTCACAATGAATGTTTGTTCACACACATAAGTAAAGCCAAATAACAACAGCCTCTTCTGTGCTAGCTGTCTGATGGCTTTCGGTCTAAATTCACTTTGCCAAAGTCAGTACTGACTGGTACACCAGTCAATGTGCCTGTGTGTCTGTGTGTAGTACAGAAATGAACCTACTCTGAACGCATGGTTAGCTCCCTGCTCCAGCAGACATTTGACAGCTGAGGTGCACAGGTTGGATGCAGCGATGTGTAGAGCCGTGCCGAAGTCAAAGTCCGTGCAGGTGGCATCCACATCTGCAAAAAGGTGATTGGAGAGATAAAGAAATCATTCACCAAGATACCAGACAGAAATGTGCAGTCTACCAAATTCTAAAATCCAGGTGCTGCATGGCAGCTGCCTGCTGCTTGTAGTATGTGTGTTGGGATGGGTTAAATACAAAGGATGAATTTCCCCATAGGGATCAATAAAGTACATCTTATATCCTCAAATTCACACTTACTACGAGTGTTCAGATTGCACATGTGCAGCATACAAAAAGATTTAGCTCCGACTAGTGATGTACAAGTCAACCCACAACCTAGCAGTCCTGCGGGTTTGGGTAAGCTTACTGTAAAATATCGCAGGTTCAGAAAGCAGGTCAAAAAGTGACGAAGCAGCTCTTCAGGTAAGTTATAAATAGCTTACAGAAACAATATGAGCAGTATGTTAGGCTGTTCATTACTGTTCCACCTTCTCTTCCCCTCGGTCACTCATTCTGTCTCTCAAACACACTCATGCATAGACGCAAGCAGCCTTATTATCAATTTGTGACTGTGGTTTTGGTCAGTGCATGAGTTTTCATTAGTGTGGAGCCTTCACCTACGTAATGTTTTTCCATACCTGGTATCTGCAGCTTTTTTTTACACCACTAATCCTGTTTTGGCCAGAGAGAGGCTTAAGTGTGTCTGTGTGTGTGTGTGTGTGTGTGAGAGAGAGAGTGAGATCAGGTCTTTGATTATGGGTTACTTGTTTTGCTACTATTTAACAATAAAGAACGTCGTTGGGAACAATTAGTCAGTTCATTTAGTAGTATCTACCAAGATTTTATTAGGATGAGATTAAATAGGCTACACATTGTAAGCATTGTATTATGCAGAGCAAACAGGACAAAAACTAAATGGTGCAACAGTGCTCACTGTAGCCTAGACTAAATTTGGAGGTTCACAGGCCATGTCAGGTTCAGGTGGTTATTCAACGCATATTCTAGCAGGTCAGCATCTTCAACTCTCTCATCTCCAGCTCCCCCTCCTGTCTTGTTGTCAGTCCTACTGTCTCCACACCATAAACATAGCTCATCTCAGCATAATCTTATAGACCAGGAGTGCTCAATAGGTCAATCGTGATCTACCTGTCGATCACAAAGGTAGTATGGGTAGATCGCATAGCATTAAAAAAACAAACGTCAGCCTATCATCCATCCCGTCACTTGATTGATAAACAGTATATCAGTCAAGGTATATCCACCTATTGAGCACCCTTGTGATAGACCTTCCCTTTCACTCTTACTGATACCCTTCTGTCACAAATCACCCCTGACACTCTTCTCCACCCACTCCACCCTGCCTGCTCTCTCTTCTTCACCTTTCTTCTACACTCCCTGTTATTTTGAACAGTTGACCCCCAGTATTTAAACTTGTCTACCTTCTTCATCTCCACTCATTGCTTCCTCACCATTCTGCTGTCTCCCATCTCGTTCACGCATATGCATTCTCTCTCTAACAACTAAAAATGTTTAAAAATAAGCAGGATTACCATGATCAAGTTTATATAGCCAAAGCTACTGCACATCACCCAACTTTAGTGTTATTAAAACGTAAAAAAGAATAATGAAAGCTTCTAAGGATCTTCACTTCACTGGAAAGATGAGGAGAATTTGTCTCTCAGCAAGACGTTGGTTCTCATTCTTAACTCCCTTGCTGATATCTAATTTCAATTGAACACTCATCTTCTGTCTGCACTGATGGCTCATCTCATAAAGCCTCCTTTGACAAGCATAAAACACACTCTCCTTTTCATCCCTCACTTCTTCCCTAAGCCAGCAGGGGGAAGAAATTTGCACCATGAACTTGGGGTGATCACCATAGATCAAGCATCCACTAGGAGGCTGAGATATTCAACCATCTACCCCAGCAGCCAGGGATATTTACATTCGGTACCCCTTTTTCCGGCTGTACAGTCTCTTCAATTTCTGGATTGAATGCTTCCCCATAAGCCTGGTTAAACATGTCTTATAGCAAGACAAATAGATGTTAATCTGCATATGTGAAGTGAACACATAGTCAGGTTAGTTACTTATTTTGCAGATTTAACCATTTCTCCCATTCCATAAGACTGCAGTTATTTTCCAAAAAATAAAGTATATAAAGTCTATCCACTGTATTTATCTGTTTTGTGGACTTAATCTTCACTGACATTTTTTTGTCGTTTTTCTATTTTTAAACCTCTGCCCTGTTCTACATGTCCCATCCTTAAGCTCCTCCGCTCTGCTTGGCTCTCACCTCCTGGCTGGGATGCCTGCAACACCACCCTGATCAGCTGGGGCACATCGAAGTAGGCTGCATAGTGCAAGGCCCTCATGTTGGTCCAACGTGAGCGCAGGTTGGGTTCAGCTCCCAGGGCAAGGAGCTGGCGGGCAAAATTGGCCGCTGTCTCTGCATCTCCTGGGTGGAAAGGATGTGGGGGCATAGTTGCAAAAAACAACAACATAGGTTAGCTCTAAAGGTTAGAATGGGAGAACAGTGTTGATGAACACAGCAGTGTCCTTTGACCCGAGGTCAGAACTGGTGATGAGGTAATATGCAGAGAGATACCAAAGATGTAAACACTTAACAGTTCTACTGAGTCTATATCAGCTACAAGGATACAAAACACATTTTTCTCCATACTAACCAATGCCAGGGGCTCCAGCCTTGCAGCAGTAGTGCAACAGACTCATATCAGTTAGGCCATCTCGGTCGTTCACACCACAGCCTCTTTTGAGGATCTGCACAATGAGAAGACATGCAATGTGCAGCAGAAGACCAGCTCCATTACTTTGCGGTAATATTACACAATAGGCTCTAAAATGAAAGGAGAAAGCGTTAATCTGATAAAAAAGACAAGCAAACTGGGCCTATCGTAACTCTGCTCAGCTCAACTTCAAGTTTAGATGAGATTGGCTGACAAAGTGGTGTAGAAATAGAATGTGTAGGTCTCAGGGGCAGCAGTTATTATGGAAGGATTTGCTTTGAGACAAAAGCTTCGACAGAGAGCTCATTCCATTGCAGCTATTTCCTATGACTGGAGGGAGGGGGGGCAGCACAACTGGCCTATGTTTTATTGTTGGGGTTTTATTCAGTCAGGTACTCTGACCAAGTAGGCAGCATTTTATTTTGGTCACATTTTCATCTTTATTCATCAGTTAATGAACAACTCACTGATTGTTCTGTGTCTGCAAATACAAACAAAGAATATTCCTTATTGATCCTCGAGCTATGGGGGAATGGGCTGTACAAGGCCAAAAAACACTGTGCAGTGTGTCACATAATCTGTCTCACCTCGTTGCCAATGAGGTCGATGTTCCGTTGGACTTGGGGCACCCATTGTCTTAGGATAGCAAACAGCTCCGGTACAGTGGTGCTGGGATCCAACAGAATCTCCCTGCACTGGGGCTCGCTGGGATCAAAGAATGAAAATTCTTCCAGTGGAAGAACAACAATACAAATGTCAGATTACTGCCATGCGGTTGTTATCAGACCCAGAAATCTAAAGCTATGCGAGTTGGAAAGAACAAGAGCATGTGTGATAAACCGTGGCACAGATAGTCGTTGTTAGTGTTCCACAATAGATCCTAAATCAACTCATTCAAATTATCTCCTCCCAGTGATGATGTCTTTGCTGTACCTGCAGCGGCGAACTAAACAGGATCTGACAATGGATGGCTTGCCGTGAGGAGGGGATTCTGAGTCGAATGATGACCAACCTTCCTCTTTAAGGCCCAATATATGTAATCCAATTGAGTAAAAACTTTCTGGATTTAATTTACGTGCTTATGAAGGTAGTCAGAGCGGGCTGAATCGTGGCTAATGGTCCATTGTGTTGATCAATGACGACAGCCCATCAACGACTAGATCATTAATTCATAATAAATAAACAATAAATAATAAATGATTCCCTTATCAGTCCCACAAGGGGATATTTCGATTTCTCTGCATTTTTGACTCAACCTATTGTATAGGAGCAGTGAGCTGCCAACATATGGCGCTCGGGGAGCAGTTAGGGGTTAAGTGACTTGCTCAAGGACACCTCAACATGCCGTATGCAGGATCGGGGATCGATCCTGCAACCTTCTGATTCCCAGACGACCGCTCTACCCACTGAGCTATGCTGCCCCCATGAGAGTGACTGTGAAACTTAGCTGACAGCAGCTATTCTTTTCCAAGAGCTTGTAGTAATTATGGTCTTCAGCTATGTCACGCAGATGTAGTTGGCCTACAAACACAGGATTCCCTTGTAAGGTCACTGAGTTTAACCAAATAAAAATTTGGTGGATCTATTTGTCACCTTTCCAATGCAGATTAGAAGGAAATATATATTCATGTAGCTATTAAAATCAACTATAAAATGAAGACACTTGAAGAAGAGCTGCTGGAAAAGATATGTTAAATCAAACCAAGAAAACAGTACACTAAGAAAACTGCAACATAATAAATTACCAATGTAGACTACCAAAACATATTACCATGATAGTCTACCATGATGATGGGGGGGTGCAGCAACAGCCGCAGCAGCTTTATTTGTCATTGTAAACACATACAACGAAATGTGTTTTCTGTGTTTGACCCATCCTATTATATTGGAGCAGTGAGAAGCTGTAGCACTCGGGGAGCATTTAGGGGTTCAGTGTCTTGCTCAAGGACACATCAACCCACTTACAGGCAAACATTACACAACATGTTATGCTTAGCTATGCTCAAAAAGTCTCAAGGCCTGGAGTTCAGATAAAACAACTTTCAAAATGACAAGACATCTGAAGACTCACCACAGTCAGTTGGCATGGGTGCAGCGGCCACCTGGTAGATGACGGGCCGTTCCAGGCCACAGTCAAGTTGATGATGCGACAGCCTGCTATGCCGTCCCAGGACAGTGTTCCCCTCAGGATGCTCTGGAACATCCTCCTTAGTCATCTCCCCCTCAGGGCCTGAGGAAGGAGCCATAGAGAAACAGGAACAGGGTGAAGAGCTTTTACAAAAACAAAAACCAGGTATCTTCTTGACAAGAGCAAAAACCACCAGCATTTAATTATGAGACATTTCTGCCTTCAAGACATGTAGTGACATGCTAAACTTTTCAGTACTCTTCTATGAAGCTTGCAAGGAATGTGAAGTCACAGCACCAACATCAGAGAGCACAAAGCCACCAACAGAGTAAATTACCACTGTGTCCTCCTTAAGCATTGTAGTAACATAGGGTCCATTTTTACATGTCATGATCCGTCCCTACATTGTGGGAGTGGACACAGACTTAGATGGAGATGTGGGGATTAAGGCCAGATTCCCTTCCTGACAATGTCCTGCAAAGGGATTGAACCCACAACATCTGGCTCATCAGTCCCAGAACCATATACTCTACCTCTGGGCTTCCACCGTATATTAATACCCACTACTGTTATTTTTTTTATTTCAAAGACATTTTGGCATTGAAATGCTCAAAATCTGTATTGCGTTCAGTTTCATCGTGTAGCCTAAGGGATTTCTAAGCAAAGCCGCAAAGAAAGCCTACAGATGGGATTTGGATCAAGAGGATTGATTTGTGCATGGTTGCTACTGGGACGCAAGTTGGAAACTGATCAGCCCTGGCTGGGTAGCCTGGGCACAGGCAGTGTGTATTCTTATGTACATACGTATTGATTATGACATTTTAGTAGTTCAGCTTTTCACTGTGGACAAACATGATACAAGGAGAAATTGAAACATGAGACAATATAAAACCTCTTAATATTACGTCATTTAAAGCGGCGTAATATTAAGCTATAAGTCAAAATATTATCAAATGGACCCAGGAGTTTATTGATATTACAAGATTAGCTCTCCCACCACTCTCAGCATTGGAGTAGGTTGAGGTATATGATCAGGTATCAAGCGGCCTCATTATGCCAAGTACAAGACTGTCTGGACCAGTTTCTCAGTAACTCCATTAAAGCTGTGCTGCTGCCTGGGGAAAGCCCAGAGCACTTGAGCAAGCCTCCAATATCTAAAAAACTCCACACCTGTTGCTCAGATTTAACAGGTCTGCACATCTCATTATTTAGAGAGCATTTTCAAACAATTTAAAGACACAACCAATCTCGCAAATGAATCAATAATCTCCTGTATAGAGACAGTGCATATTAATGGACATTCAGACTGTTGTTTAGACTACCACTTGTAGCATGGCTCAGCGCCAAAGCAAGGAAACTTCACTGATCATCATTATGATTCTATGACAGGTAAAAACAAGAGAGAGAGAGAAGGACTGACTAACTCAGAAAATAAGGGAGACAGAGAAGTTTAACTAGAAACAACACGCAGGCCTGCGCTTGGAAAGCCAACAACTGACCAACCAACACTCACTGTCATCTTCTTTATTCTCTTCCCTGTTGGGTTCCATCAGGCTCCTGGTCACGCTAAGCTAAAAACCTACCACAACAGACATAAACTGGGTGTGATACAGCCTGAACAAGAAACATCCAAAAATAGCTACAACCCACAGAGGGTGGCCCTCTTCCTGCTTATACTGTGTTGATGTCCTGACTCCCAGGTTCAGTGGCTATTTACAGCCTCATGTCTATAACTAGCCAGCTGGAATGTCACTCTCACTCGTCTGTACGCACTCCCAACACCAACTCATCTAGCTAGCTGACCACAAAGAAGTATCTATGAAGAGAATGTGGTTGTTGGGTGACAGTGAAAGCAAACGTTACGTAAGGAAAGGCACAGCGGATTAAGTAAACTATAAAGTTTATTAAGTAAACTTCACCTTGCAGGCCAGGTCAATCACTAAAAGCCGTAAAAACCTCCCCTGCTGACATGTCCTTGAGCACAGTCTGAGACTGAAGAAGTCCCCTAGATAGAATGTGTAGGACTAAGGCTGGATGCCCTTACTGACACCCTGCAGTGGGATTATCCCACTATGAATGGCTTGTCATTAGTCAATCCTCAGGCTCTACTACTTAGAGCTATTGCAGCCTGTATGTAACAACAGCCTCTCTCTACTTCTACTACTTTCAGC
>OMLC01042066.1:0-16692 GCA_900302585.1 Regalecus glesne
GTGTGTGTGTGTGTGTGTGTGTGTGTGTGTGTGTGTGTGTGTGTGTGTGTGTGTGTGTGTGTGTGTGTGTGTGTTGACATGACAAGTCCATGTCTCCACCCCTTCAGACAGTTTCACCTTTTCCAGTGACTCACTCACCCAAGTCCCTCCGGTCAGTGTCAGGCCGGCACGTCAGGAAGGGCCTCAATCCCCGATAGTCCCTTTAGGTCCATGCTCAGCCCCATAATTTGAGGACTAATTGGGATATGTAGACATGGACGTTTATCATTATTATTGCTGTTGTTATCGCATGGCCATCAAAATGACTCTAAATGGGTGTTTTCTGCTTAGGGAAAGTGAAAAGCATCACACTGCAGCCGTCTCATCCGCAGATATTGAAGAATATACTACTGTAGTAATAGTACTACTGCTAATATAAATGATAATGCAAAGACAATGACAACACAAGTTTTTAACATGAAATATAGGTTTATTAAGAACAGCCTAAAAACCATAATTGGAAAATAAAGAAGTAAAAGCAACACAATACCACAAGGGGCGGCATGGCTCAGTGGGTAGAATAGTCGTCTGGCAGGTTGCAGGTTCGAGCCCCGCACGTGTTGAAGTGTCCTCGAGCAAGACACTGTTCCACAAAGTGCTCTGCCCTATGATTGACTGGTGACCCTTCAAGGGCGTGTCCCTACCTTTCGCCCAATGAGGACTGAGACAGGCTCCAGTTCCCCAGCAACCCGACTCCGGATAACCGGTTGACAATGGCTGGATGGATGGATGGATGGATGGACATTACCATAAAATGAGACACCGAAGTAAAAATAATAGCAGTCAAAGCACATAAGTTAAAAAAAAACATCTCAGCCAGAGAAGACAAACAATAATTGACTCACCACGGTAGGAGATATCTTCTCGGAAGTATACTTTCAAAATTTAGAATATATAACATTTTAGAGTGAGAAAATGAGAAAAGGAAGTAAAGCCATGTTATGAGGAAACTGAGCTTGCACATGGAAACGAAGCCAGTAGATTGTCTAACACTTCCACGGCTAAAGACTTCCGCTGTAACAGGGAGAGGTAGAGACTGAGAGGAAGAAAGGCTATTGTGAGAAGAATGAGGTCGAAGGTTAAACAGCATGTGAGCCTTGTACTGTGCCTCCACCTATCGGTAATTTCAATTTGACACATCCTGAGTTTTCCCTTTGCGTCCGCCGACCTCTCAATAAAGTTGGCCTGTGACGTACACCACACGGCAATTTGATTCAGTGTGGAGATTCAGAATGATTTCCCTCAGCCCACAGTCAAGATTAGCAAACTATTTCCCACCACAAAACAAAACCCCATCAACAAGACGTGTGTAAAAGATGAGGTGTGACATCTTCATTAATTTTCTTTTTTCTATTGATTTCTCCGCTTCTTTTTCTTTCTTTCTTTCTTTCTCTCTTTCTTTCTTAAACCTGCATGTGTGTCTTTATTGGGGATGAATGTGCTTCATACCACATATGAATCAGATGACATTTAAAGCAGCAACACTCTGCTTTCAGATATCTTAAAGGGTTTCTCCAGTTGTCTACTGTCATTCCCACCTCTTTTAAGGATCATCATCCATCTGTCCACCTGTCCACATTCGACATATGATGAATCTTGGCCTAGTGGCTTGATTTGGCATGTTTGCATTTTAAATTTTCATTGATTAGTACCTTCAGTAAGAAGGAGGTTATCATTATTATCCCTGTTTTACCTTTTACAATTCAATTACAATTCTGTTATCCTGATCATGTTGTGCGCTGTAAATTGTGTCTTATTGTGTGTGCACGTCATTCACTGCATGGCTGTCTATCTTGGCAGAGTGATCCCTCCTCCGTTGCTCTCCCTGAGTTTTTTGGTCCTATTTTTCTCCCTGTTAAAGGGTTTTTAATTGTTGCTTATCTGATTTGATGGTCTAAGGACAGGATGTCGTGTTAATGTGAAGTTCACTGAGACAAATTGTTCATCTTTGATACTGGGCAATAAAAATAAAACTTACTTGACCTGACATATGGTGGCTACTCATTACTCCTATACAATAGGATGGGTCAAATTCAGAGTACTGAAATTTTCCCCTTGCAGGACCGACAAGGGACATCCATCCATCCATCCATCCATTGTGAACTGCTTATCCAGTCTCGGGTCAGGGAGGTAGTAGATTTCATTCAGGAACTCCCAGTTTTCCTTTGGCTTGCTACATCAAATAGCTCTGACTGGGGGATCTCAAGGCGTTCCCAGGCCAGTGTGGAGATATAATCTCTCCATCTGGTCCTCAGTCTACTCTGTGGCCTCCTCCCAGCTGGACGTGCCTGGAAAACCTCATTTGGGAGGTGACCAGGTGGCATCCTTATTAGATGCTGAACCACCTCAACTGGCTCCTTCTAAGTTGGAGGAGCAGCAGCTCTACTCCAAGTCCCTTACGGATGGGTGAACTTCTCACCCTGTCTCTAGGGAGACACCAGACACCCTCCTGAGAAAACCAATTTCAGCCGAGTTTGTATCCACAAGCTTGTATTTGGGTTTTTTTTTGGTGTGGTCATGACCCAACTTTCATGGCCATAGGTGAGAGTAGGTACAAACATTGATCAGTAGATTTGAGAGCTTTGTCTTCTGGCTCAGCTCTCTCTTGGTAACGATGGTTTGGTAAAATGAGGACCACACTGCTCCAGCAGCTCCAATTCTCCGGTCCAACTCATGCTCCATCTTCCCTTTATTTGAGAACAAGACCCCGAGATACTTGAACTCCCTCACTTGGGGTAAGGACTCATTCCCTACTCGGATTGGATAATCCTCTGGTGTCCTGCTTAGAACCATGGTCTCAGATTTAGAGGTGCTGGTCCTCATCCCTGGTGCTTCACACTCGGCTCTAAACCGTCTCAGTGAGTGTTGGAGGTCACAGACTGATGATGTCATCAGAACCACGTCATCAGACAAAAAGCAGTGAAGTGATCTTTAGTCCAATGAATTTCAACCCCTCTCTTCCATGACTACACCTGGAGATCCTGTACATAAAGATCACAAACAGGATAGGTGGCAAGGAGCAGCTGGAGGTGCCTGGTGAGAGTAAAGAGGGTATTCCTAATGTTTTCACAGCTTCTGCAGTTATCCATATGTTATGTCCCGTGCAGAGACCACCTCAACTTGATCAAAGTAGCACAGGGGAGAGGGAAGTTTAATGTTCTATACCTGATTCTTTTCTGTCTGTTTTCCAAAGTGACCTGTCAGCAGGCTGATCCAACACTCGGTGAGCTGTTTGACAGTATGCTATCAGATATTGATGTCGAGAAGAACAAGCCTTGTGCAGTGGTGGCAAAGAAACCTTTGACAGCCAAGATGGCCTAGAGCCCCAAGAAAGAAAACAAAATGCTGCTGCCCCTGAGAGGACCACATCTGAGGGGGCTGCTGAGCCCAATATGGTTGGGCCAAGAGTGGTCTGACCAGAATCGGAGGAGGGAGATTGTTCAAAAGCCCATCAATTAGTTTTTATTTCTGGTAACTTGTACTTTGTACGGTTAGGATTTTAGTTAGGCAGTTCATTAGCCCACCCATTGCTGGACCCTATATATTCGAAGCCCCTAATATGACTCCTCCCTTTTCTTGTGTCATCCGGGTCGAGGCTTAAGTCCAACTGCCACAGGCTGACTGTAAAAGCCATTGTTATTTTCTACATTTTGACAGAGTGCGTACATCTAATGGTGAGTTTTATGCATTGGCATTTCTTAAATTTCAGTTTCAAGTCGGAAATCCTAACTATCAGATGGATGCATTAAGTTAACCTGTTTTTTTTTACTTTACCTGCCAATTCACGCTGATCTATGCTAATCGCGATTATTATGCTAATTCCAATTTGGTTAACGTTTAGTCTAATTTGGCTATTTTATGTTTTGTGTAGCCTAATTTTTGATATATGCGGACAAACTATGTTAGATTCATGCTTAGTTTCATGTTTAATTTAATGTAACTATTATTAAAGTCACATGTAGCGCTTCTAATAGTACATGTTAAAGACCAGTTCGTAGACTGCGAGGTTATTCCAGGGTATTAGACAAATGTCTTTCCTTGCTTTCTTCGTGGCAGAACCACACTTTGATCACACTGATCCTATCTATGTTGACAAGTAAACTTTATTCATTTGTGTCGTGGGTGTGAAGACCCAATAAACATTTCTCTGGATGCCGTTTTCCCTTTGTGTTCTAATCGGACATTCTATAGAGGTTGCCACCGGAAACTAAGTATCAGCATCACTACTCCCCTATGGATTATTTTTCTGAGATGCAACACAAAATTAGTAGGACAGAGGCCAGACTGACAGTGAAGATTTTCTGGTCAGACTCCTGTCAGCAAGCCATTGTAAATGTTGGAGCCGTTCTAGGTTCTCCCCTGGTCCTGGGAGGTACCTGCATGGACTGTCCATTTGAGCTGCAAATGGACCCGGGTGTTGCAGGTATGTGTGTTTTCAGTCCTGCCTGTGCCAGCTGGGTTATTCGGTCATGGAGAGAGGCTTTCTCTCTGGTGTGGGTGTTGCAACCCTTTCAAGTTTGTGTTGAGTCCATTTTTTCCCTTTTTTAGGGGTCTGTGCAGACCATGGTATTGTGATGTTTCTGGGCTCCTTGTTGTCCCTGGACCGTTGATTGAGACACGGTTTTGGTTTTGTTTTTTTGCCTAGACATTCACCATGTTGAGGGCTTGGATAACATTGTGGCGGATGCTCTGTCCAGAGCACCTGGCTCTGACTGTTTAATGCTTTGTGGGCTCTCTGGTCTCCTGTCATTCTTCAAGTGTTTCTCCAGGTACTGGTGTTCCTGGGTGCAGGACAGAGTGGCAGGACAATTAAAGGTCACTACGGAAAGGGCGAGGTACCTGAAGGTTGATTGCGGAACGTGGTTTGTGCATATTGTTTTGATTCTGTTTGCTGGGATTTCTGGTGGGAACCCCATTTTCATGGGGGGGGGACACCACTCCCCCTACAAAGGCTATTCCTTTTGTCTGTTTTTTTCTCTCCGCTTTCAATGTTTGTTTCTACTCTCACCTATGGTCATGAAAGTGGGGTCATGGATTGTTCACACTGCACTTACATGTAGTTACATCTTGATTTTTGTGAGATTCCTTGCTTATTTTGCTTAAATGTGACCCCAGCTATGGCTTTTAAGAGTGATGAAAGTTTCAGTGATGGTAAACAGTAGTCCATATCAATTTAAAAGAAAGCTGAGTTTTTGATCAAACTGCCGTAATGTACAGGTAATCATTTCACTTATTTAATTTGCATTCAGTGTTTCTTTAATTTAGAGTCTAGTTTTCCATGGTCCTAGAGTATGCAGGGCTGTGGTAGAACATTCGCTTCAGGAACTGACAAGCCAGAAGCTGTGGGTTCAGATCCGCCCCAGGATGTCAGGAAGGACATCTTCCCTTCATCCCCCAAGCTCCATCTAAGTCTGTGTCCACCCCCGCAACGTGAGAACTAATTGTGACATGTAAAAACAAACCTCTCAGTCTGTTGATGAAGGTGACTAATGTTGCCATAAAAAATGGTGAATCGGTTCAACTGGATCAGAAGTTTTTTCAGCAACGTTTTGTCACTCAAACAGGTTACATCTTTAGTTTGAGCAGACTGCAAGCATTCCCCTCCTTATAAACAGTACATCGCTCAAAATGTCTGATACCTGCAGAGACTCATTAAACCCTATGCACCAACCAGACCTCTCCATTCTGCCACCTCTGGTTGCTTGGCACCTCCCCCTCTCCGTATTTCCACCTCCCGCTCACGACTACTGTCTGTCTTCGCTCCTCGCTGGTGGAATGTCCTTCCCATGGCAGTCAGAACAGCAGGAACCCTGACCATCTTCAAGAGTAGATTAAAAACTCATCTCTTCCGCCTGTACCTTTCCTCCTCCCCATCCAGTCCTAGCTCTAACTCCTAGTTTTACCCCTATTCATTTTCTTGATTTAGATGTACATGGTTTAGGCACATGAAATATTGTTAGTTTATTTTAGGTTTATGTTTCTTAGTTGATGTTGCGTCGGAGTCTTATGATGGCACTAGGATTGTTATCTAGCTTCTAGTGTTGCTTTAGTATCCTTTGTACCTTGACCCTATGCTCTTGTTGTCCGTCGCTCTGGATAAGAGCGTCTGCTAAATGCCTGTAATGTAATGAAGTCATCTAGACCTCTGTACTGTGGGCAATCAAGAGCCACTCTGCCACAATGAACTGCAGTCACACCAAGGATGGAAAATACAACCAAATGTACTGGTATAGACAGCTTCCAGGAGAAGCAACGAGACAAATAGTCCTTACAACTGGATCTGGTAAATCTCAGTATGAAGATGGCTTCACTGAAGAGACATTCCCAACTGACACAACAGCTGGGGAGGAGGAGATATCACACATAAGCGGGGCTTGGTTAAGTGTGGTTACCCCAACTAAGCATTTGTCAAAGCCAGGAAGACACCGAAACGGTGCACCAGCCAGTCGTAGAGAGGACAACAGCTGCCCAAGTACAAACCAGTGGCGATTCCATATGCAGCATGAGTTTTGGAACAGTTTCTACAGTTTTCTCCAAACACCGCGTCGCAGTTGTTTTCAAACCCCAAAACGCGCTACGCAAAAAATCAGTTCACCCCGAGCACCAAGTAATATAGTGCATGTTGATAATTTGTGGGAGGGTTGCTGTCACTTGTACGTCAGGGTAACCAAACACGCTGGGCAAGAGGATGGCACAAGACAGAAGAGCCAACACATCAGACCAGGACTCTGCAGTCTACATCCATCTACAGGCTAGTGGCCACCCTTTCAAAGATAAGGATGTTCACATCCTTGATATGGAGTAACGCTGCTTTGAATGAGATGTCAAAGAGCTCATCTATGTGAAGATGGAACAACCATCCTTGAACAAAGGGGGAGGGGTGAGAGTATGTCTCGCAATATTATAATAGTGTGATTGCAATTACGTTGTGTCCCGATGAACTGGTTCACCTTTTTTGCGATTCCCTTACCTGCATGCATCAAGACATTGCTAATGAGTTGTACTCCTGTGAGAGGCCTGTTTTCGTGCCACAATTAGTCCTCACGTTCTGAGAGTGACCACAGAGCAAGATGGAGTGTGGGTTATTAAGGTTGGATGACCTTTCGGGCATCTTGTGGTGGGATCAAACCCACAATGTATGTATCTCCAGGTTATTGCTGGTACCACTGCATCAGATTATGTAAAGCCTTGTCATGGGCACCGACCGGCTGCATGAGGTCTTGAAGATTTTTTCATTAGTTGGACAGGAGATTGAGGAGCGTCCACAGCCGGGAAAAATACAGAAGAGAAGTTGAATATAGAAGGTACAGAAACTACATGTGTGCCATATTCCTCCAAGCCTAAATCTAGTAATTACTAATGAAACAATGCGTGAAGGAAGACCTGATCTCTTCTCAACTTAGACAGGACACACTGGCACTACATAACTAAAACATGCCCATAGAATACCCAGAAACTCCCTCTCAGGAACAAAAGGTGCATGTATACAAAAAATGTGCCAGATGGTGTTTCTGTTGAGTTTGATAACATTTTTTGAGCTGTAGCCCCATCCAGAGGAGAAGACGGTGTTATGAATGATGAAAGACTGTGGAGCAGCCCGGCTTATGTCTTAGTGGCAGCATAGCTCAGTGGGTGGAGCGATCGAACGGTTGCAGGTTGGATCCCAGGTCTTGCAGAAAGCATGTTGCGGTGTCCTTGAGCAAGACACTGAACCCCTAACTGCTCGCTGGGTGCCAAACGATGGCTGCTCACTATTCCTATACATTTGGATCGTTTAAATCCGGGGATCAAATTCCACCGTCGTGTGGCAATTGAAAGTAACAGAATATCTTGTTCAGTTGCAAACTAACCACCCCAATATAACAGAGTGAGAGCTCCAGTTTACATGTCAAGTTTAGTCCCCAGGGTAAGAAAATGGACTTGGATGGACTTTGTGGGAATAAGGCTGGATGCCTTGCTATGGGGCGGCATAGCTCAGTCGGTAGAGTGGTCGTCTTGCAATTGAAAGGTTACAAGATCGATCCCCGGGCCTGTATATAGCATGTTGAGGGGTCGTTTAGCAAGACACTGAACCCCTAAGTGGTCCCTGAGCGCCATATGTTGGCAGCTCACCACTCCTATACGATAGGATGGGTTAAAATGCAGAAAAATCCGAATTTCCCCTTGATAATGGGAATCTTTTTTTTTCTAATTTTATTATTTTTTTGTGGTGCTTGGCCTCTTGTGGTTGGTCAGTTAGTGGTAAGTAAAGTGAAGTTTGCCTATGCATTCCCAAGAGGAAGTAAAGCCCTTATATGGTGTTGTATGTGAAGTGGTTTGTGAAAAAGTAGATGTGCATAGGAGTTATAAACATGTTTTTCTAACAGCATCCTTGGAAATAGCATCCCTTACAAAAATGGAATCCTTGCTGATTACAGTGATTAGCTGGTCAGTGGTTCACCTACAAATGTGTCCAGTACATTATCCCCTGTTGCTCTGTGTAATCTGGCTCTCTTTAAGTTGAGCTGTCCCTTGCCCGCATTGTTCCCACAATTTTCCTGTTACTTTGTAAAGGGATCCTAAAGTGACATAGAGTAACAAAATGTCTTAAATCTCCTTCATCTGCCTGAGATGGTTGATATCAACTGTCTGAAAGACCAAAGACTGAATGCTCTGACATCACTTATCATGAAGTTTTTGAGAGGCTGGTCTGTAAATAATCATCCAGCATTGATCTGAATCCATTTGAATACTTTGAACGGACCAGTAGTCCTGAAGGAGATACGGTGTCGGAGTATTTGAATTATATCCTCGGCAGAAACAACAGGCCCTGACAGCTGTGCCAGGCCTTTACTGCAGCTCATCTTTTAATACCATTGGCAAGTTAAACCATTTGATAAGCATCAGGAGAGGAAAGTATATCAGCTGTTGTGGGTAATTATTAGAGGAAGATTTGCTGTGATGCAGAAAGAGAACCTGTCATCTTAATTCAGTCTACCAGTTATATATTGGCACTGAATGACAGAGAGGGGGGTTATTGTTGATAACCTCCCAACACAGGTGTTAGAGGGGTTTGCTACAATACAGAGATGTGAGAATGTACAGAGCAGGTTTTTGTATTGCAGATCACTGTTATACATCACTGTGGAGACTGGCAGCACAGTAATAAACAGCACTGCTTTCAAGGCTGATGTCTTCAATTGTTAGTATACAGTTTTGGTCTTTGGCTGCACTCCCCTTTAGACTAACAGATTGTCCCTTTTCAGGAAAGTCACTGCTTTCATACATGTATCCCAGATGTTCCATCTTTCCACTCTTCAGTTGTTTGTACCAGAGAATTACATAGTAGTTTGTAATAGTGTGTCGACAGATGAGCTGGGCTGTTTCTCCTGTTTTGCTGCTCAGGATCATGTCAGCTGGAGTCTGGTGAACTTGGTCACTCAGAGAGGAGCCTGTGGAGAAAGAAATCATTAGTTTCTGTATTGATCCATGTTCAGCATGAAAGTGCCACATGGTTCACCCCCACATAGAAGAATATCATCTGGTTGTTTCTTTTACAACTAACTTAAGGCTTCTACTTGATATCCATTTTTCTCAGATGCTTAATTAATGTAATTAGAAACCTTACCAGAGACCAAACCATATGCGGTTAAGCTGAGAAAAACAATGATCCTGGTGTGTTGTCTGAGTAACTGACTAGATGGCATATTCTCAAATCTCAGTCTCACTACCGCTACAGAACACAGCACATTCTCATCAAGACGGCGCTGTGATGATGTGGATATAGAGGGTTCCAGTGAACCGACTGACTCTCATCAAGTAACATGATCGTAGGCCCCACACACTCCTCAGCTCCACCTCACGTGTCCTTCTCTTTTTCTCTAGAGCCCCTTATCAGCCCCCACAAGGGGACATTTGTCATATTCTGCATTTTAATCCATCCTATGGCGTAGGAGCCGCGATCTGTTGCCATATGGCTCTCGGGATCACTTAGAGGTTCAGTGTCCTGCTCAAGGACACCTTGGCACGCTTTCTGCTGGACTCGGGATCGAACCCGCAACCTTCCCGATCACCAGATGACCGCACCTCCCGCTGAGTTATGATCCCCTATTCACTGCTAGTGTGTGAAGGGGTTTCACTGTTATGAGCCGTGGGCTTGCCCGTCTCATGCAACAGCATCGCCGTGAACATTTCTGATGGAGGAGTCACAAAACTACAAAGATTTGAGGTTAACAATTCATTTTGTAAGACAAACGAAAAACACTCCATTCAATTGAAATGGGTCCTTTGCTGAAATCCCTCTCTGGTCTCATGATGTGGATTGGACTGAAATTAAGAATGAAATTAAGACTGATGTGGTTTCCGAGTCTAGGATCATCTTTAATGGTTGGTAATGGTAGTAGTCTGTGTTTTGGGATTAATAATAATGAATACATTTTACGATGACCAATAAATAAACTCCATCCTTGGATGTCTTTAGCACATGAAAGGTTGACCTCAAGTCTTTGCTGCCTTGTTATCCTCCATTAGATTTGATCAGAACAATACTGTAACACGCCGTAGCCTTCATATGACAACGCAATCCATCCCTGCACGGTATAGGTCTACTCACCAGACCAGTTTAGCTGAATTGTGTATGGAATGATTTTGGATTAAGAAAACATCAATTTTCCCTCACCTGTCCCACAAGGGGAAGTGTTGGGAAACTTAGGGTGGATAACAGCCACATTTCATGTTCCATATTTTACGTTTCTGGATGTTGCAATTTGGTGGGGGATGAATTGTTTCCATAACACAGTGGCCAGGCTCAGCGGTAGTGTGCACCTCCCAGTCTGGAATGGTGGGTCGATCCCACCACAGGGCGTCAGGAAGGGAACGTCTGGTCTCCTGGGGTGTGCAAAAGTGAGGATACGTACGTTTTAAAGTGCTTTGATTGATCGCTAGACGAGAAAAGGC
Source organism: Regalecus glesne (assembly GCA_900302585.1). Taxonomy (NCBI): domain Eukaryota; kingdom Metazoa; phylum Chordata; class Actinopteri; order Lampriformes; family Regalecidae; genus Regalecus; species Regalecus glesne. The sequence goes on from OMLC01042066.1 coordinate 10,975, forward strand.
CCATATCAAAATGAATCAACAGTCACTTAATGACGTATAACACAAAAAAACCTGAATCGGTTCAACTGGATCAGAAGTTTATTCAGAAACGTTTCATCCCTCATACAGGTGACATCTTCAGTCTGAGCTGACTGCAGCACCCCCCCCCTTATAAGCAATACAGGCCAAAGGATGGTTTGGCCTCTCTAACCCACTTTTCAAATCCGAGTTCCTCCCTATCAAAGATGTGATCCGACTCTGTTGGAGCTGGAGCATGGTGCTATGGATCACAGCATTAGCGGATAAGAGGCTAGCGTTGGCTCGCTGACATTGGCCGGGATGACATTCCTGGACGATAAATCCAAGGAGCTCGGAAAGTAGACTGTGGAGGAACAACATTCGTCTTCTAGGAATAAAGGAGGGAGCGGAGGGGCAGTAGCTGACAGAGGTCGTGGCTTGGCTACTTCAGGAGCTCCTTAGCCCGGAAGGGAGGCTGCTACCATATAGAACCCACGGCACACTGCGAAGTCGACCCCGGGATGGTGAACCTCTGTGACCATATTTTATCAGGGTGCACTTCTTTCATTTCCGCAGTGACGTGCTAAGGTCATCTGGAGAGACTTCTCCCCTCCTCTACGGGGGGTAAAAGAGTCTCTATATCCGCGGACTATACCACGTCTGTGGCTAAGAAGAGGGCTAGCTTTGGAGAGGTGAAGCGCCACCTGCGCGCCTAGCTGAAGTGAAGTAGGGCCTCATCTACTCTGCGGTTCTGAGACTGACTCTACCGGACAGCCCCACACACGGATTCGAGGACCCGGCTTTTGTGGCTGTCTTCATAAACAAGAACCTGAAATCAGCTGTTGTACCCTGAGGAGAAGAAGATAAAAGACCAGTTAGCTTGACTTGTTAGTGGGCGGGCTGGCTGGTAGACTAGTCTGCCTGTGGAGCTAACTTAGTGGGCCTATGACTGTCCTGATTTATTTATTAGTATCATATCAATTTGATTCGATTTGGTGTCATTAATATCATCTTATTTCTTACATCGGTCTTGTCGTCTTCTGTCGTATTGTTGTCTTCGATGTGGATGTTGTATGATATCACGTAATCATTCTCAAGTGCAATTGTTGTTTATTTTAAACGCAGCCTGTGTTGAAAATCTTTGTTGTGTGGTATCACCGTATTGTTCATAAGAGTGGGGACGCTGAGGTCAGCTCAGACTGGAGAGGTCACCCGTTTGAGTGACCAAACATTTAATCTCATTGAAACGTTGTGTCCAGATGAACACATTTACTTTTATCATGATATGATCCATATCCTCCCTGACAACAAGAAACAAACTCTTCCAGGATAACATTTCCTACAGTAACATTTTCATTCTAAACCACGCAGCCAGGCCAGTAAGTGGCACAAATGGGACTGATATGAGGTGAAACGAGGTTAACGTGGAAGAGACGTGCTGAGGTGTCGTTGGTGATCATGAGAGGAAGTGTTGCTGGGACGCAGACAGAGAACCTGTCATCTCCATCTGGTGTTTCAGTTGTGTTTTGGCACATGTGACAGAGAGGGGTATTGTTGATAACATCGTGACACAGGTGTGAGGGGGGGGTTGCTACAATATGGAGAAGTGCGAATGTACAGAGCAGGTTTTTGTATTGAAGATCACTGTTGTACATCACTGTGGAGACCGGCAGCACAGACATAAACAGCACTGCTTTCCAGGCTGAGGTCTTCAATTGTTAGTGTACAGTTTTGGTCGTTTCTCGCACTCCCTGTCAGTTTAACAGACCGTCCCTTTTCAACATTCCCACCATCATAATTCCTGTAACCCAGAAATTGCATCTCTCCACTCTTCAGTTGTTTGTACCAAAGCAACTGATAGTAGTCTGTAATAGTGTGTCGACAGATGAGCTGGGCTGTTTCTCCTGCTTTGCTGCTCAGGATCATGTCAGCTGGAGATTGGTGAACTTGGTCACTCAGAGAGGAGCCTGTGGAGAACATATCAACAGGCAGTGTTTGTGATCCATGTTCACCATGTTACAGCCACACACGTTACCCTCCGAGCTCTCCTAATAGAAGAGTGTGGTGGCGCCGAGGAGACATTTCATAGCATGACGTTTAAGAGTTATCACAAGGAATCCTGGCTAGTTTAACAGTAAAACAACACATGGCAATGGAATGTCAAGGACACTCCATCAATTTGACCATAAATACCTGTAAGGGTTTTGTTAATGCCCATCAATGTAAGAAGGTACGTTAAAGTGATTAGCCTAAATCAATGAAGGGATGTTACCTGACACCAGAGCACAAGCTGTGGTGATGAGGAAACCGATGATCATGCTGTTTGTTCAGAGAGGCAGATGACGTGGCTCAATCCAAGGTCATGGTGTTACCGTTGTAGATACAGACCAGTAACACCGGACTTGTGGAGCTTTGTGCCGCTGAGTCCACAAAGCATTTCAACATCGTTCTTTTTTCTCCCTCCAACACGTCGATCTGATTGTTGAGCATGTGACTTGGAGAGTGACGTAATAAGCCACACCTCCTCACTCCCCCTTTGCACACTTCAGCCGCACATCCAACTCAGGCTGGTGGGTGGAGCTTCACTGTCCATGGATTGTGTTGACATGTGAAGGCTACACCATTGAAGTGTCACAGTGACACAATTTCACAAATTACAACACGGCAAAGACTTGAGGTCAACCCTACATGTTTTATAGACAGCCACAAAACTAAGCTTCTTTTAATTGTCATTTTAAAATGTATTCGTTATTATTATTCAAAAAAATACTATCCACCATTGTCTTGATACATGCTCAATAATCCAGGTAGGGAAATCACAAAAAGAGGTGAGTCTGTTCAACTGGATCAGAAGTTTGATCAAGTTGAACAGATTCACCTCCTTTTGTGATATCTACCATCGCCAACCATAAAGATGATGCTAGACTTAGAACCTCAGCGTTCTTAACTTCAGTCCAGTTGACAAGAAGAGACCAGAGACGGATTTAAGCAAATGACCCAATTTCATTTTAAATTAAGGGTGTTCCCAAAGATGTTCCCAAAGAATCCCTGGTCCCAGAGCACAGTGCCACTTGCCTGCCTCTCACATTTGATTGTTACCTTGATTGCTGAACCCTGTTTGATCCTGACCTTGTTTTTTAAATTTTTTTTGGATTTTGCTCCATCGCTGACTGCCCGACCTGTCGTGTATGCTATAGTTACTTGAACTGTGTTCCAACACCCTGGTTGGGAGCTGTCATTGTTTGAATCCTGAGTCGTGCGTTTCAGCCCGGAGCCAGTCAGCCCTAACATGTACCATGGCGAGACATGTGGGTGGAGCTGAGGAGTATCTGGAGCTTGAGATGGTTTAGTGACATCACTCTATAAGATAAAAGTCAGTGAACCCTCCATATCCAAATCATCACAGCACAGGTGAGATGAGAATGTGCTGTGTTCTGTAGCGGTAGCGAGACTGAGATTTGAGATTATGCCATCTGGTCAGTAACTCGGACAACACACCACGATCATTGATTTTCTCAGCTCAACTGCACATGCTTTAGTCTCGGGTAACATTTTTAATAATATTAATTAAGCATCTGAGTAAAGCTGATATTAAGTAGAAGCCTTGAGTTGGCTATAAAACAAACCAAAATGTGAAATCCCACATTTGAGGATTTGAAGGGCACATTACAATTATCTACCCCCATGATATTTCTCCCTATGCCAGATGACATTCTTCTATGTGGGGGTTAAGGATGGGACTTTTTCATGCTGAGTATGGATCACATACAGAAACTGCCGATTTCTTTCTCCACATGCTCCTCTCTGAGTGACCAAGTTCACCAGACTCCAGCTGACATGCCCCCGAGCATCACAACAGGAGAAACAGTCCAGCTTATCTGTCGACACACTTCTCTTTCTGCCCCACAGCGACTCTTCCCATCATAATCGCCCACAACACCACTCCAGCATGTCTCTTTCAATGGAACGAGTCCAGTCACTCCAAGTATCTCGTTCAGTTCCGTCTCACGCCTCTTCTCCCACACGGGTAAAGTCCATCGTCTAGAACGGCATCATACAGCGTTTGTTTTTATAGTCGAACAGGAATTGGTTCCTAGCACCACATGAGGCCGTATCACTGTCGTGTGAGAAGCACAACGTTCTCATGTCTTCTATAAAAAAAAGCTACCATTCAATCCTTCCACCGGCACCTTCCGCCTTATAGCGATAATATGTTTCATGTCATTGTAAACGTACAGCAAATGGAATAATGCTCAAAAGCGACCAGGACTGTAGCACAACATGATGTTGCAACTTTCCCCCTCTGGGACTAAATAGAGGAATATCTCCTCGTTATCTACGGATGCTCAGTGATCCGGTTAATCCAGTAACTTCCCTGTTGCTCTGTGAAGCGGTGGCGCTGACGTCCCAGCTCTGCTTATTAGTTCCAAAGGTTATCAGGGGAGACATAAATCACCAAAAAGGTGGAATCACTTCATCCATCCAATTCTTTTTCCCACAGACTCTTTTAGAGAATACAGCACAGGGTAAACTTTCCTTAATATACGCTTCGCAACTGGCCTCATCTTGAGCCTTGAAATCACCCATGGTGCCTGGGCCTTCCTCAAACAGCCCCTGGTGACTCTAGAATTATTCATATCCCCGGATCAACAGCACCCCCTGCTGCTTTGACTTTGTTATTTCTCTTCATTCAATCTGAGTTGGTTGAGCCACTTCCTGCCCAGCACTGGCAGTCCGGTCACCTGGCACAGTCACCAGTGGTTCTCTTGTCCGTTGTTCACATCTAACATCCAGTCTATATAACCACTACTGCCTCCCCCAATAGACCAGATTCACAACAAGATGAACAACTGGATCGCAGAAATTCTGGAGTCTCCCCTTGTTCATACTGCTTCTATATTTGAACGCCTGTTTGGATTTTATGCCTCTCTAGTTGTTTTCATTTTGCTGCTTTAACACCAGAAAGTTTCCCCCGTTGGACTGCTAAAGGAATGTCTGATCTCATCTTAAACACTTTTCCTAACACTACAATGGTGTGTTCCAGAAAAAGTGGAAAACAATAGTTTGCAGTCCAGAAGTGGTAAGTGAGAAAACGCTTCCTCATAGATGGCCTGCGACATAAGTGACACACAAGCTCCTGTTTCTAGCTGCGTCTGTCTCCAGGGTCTCAATGGTCACGTTAACTACATGGCCGTCATCTCCACATGAAGATATCTAATCCAAAACGTTTCTTTTCAACGTCCTATCTTGTGGCATTGTTTAAGCTTCCTGTTCTACATAGTGGGTCTTATTTTGCATCTACGTATTCAATCTCTCCATAATGGCTTCTAATGGACGCTGAGTGCCTCGGTTAGCTCAGCACAGCTCCTTCCACTTGGTTTAGCCGGCAAGACTATATTTTTAAAAACGTCTTTCATCAGCTCTAATAACCAAAATGAACACATTGACTTTTTTAACCATCCTCCGCTTCGTTTGTGATCGTCCTCTGCTCCAGTTTCTCCAGATAAGACTCAGAAACCTCTTTACCCTGTTTGTGTTCTGAAACAGCTCAAATCTGTGACATCGTTGCGTCAGGTCGCTAGCTTACAGTCACGTTAGCTTGCTAGCTCATTTGTTAGCTACTCATGTAGTGCTACCAATTCCTTCGTTGTGATCTGCCAGCTGTAAACTACCGTTAGATTGGTAACGGTGATATGAGCAGTCATCCTGGTTGATGACTTT
>OMLC01042067.1:0-10582 GCA_900302585.1 Regalecus glesne
GGTAGGGTCCATTTAAAGACCCTGTTGTGTAAATACAATGAGCATTACTGGTCTAGCAGTTGGTTTGCAGTGGTAGTTAAGAGTGGAGTACAGTTCTGCATCGCAGTGATGGAGGAGCAGTCGTGGAGGCCTGCAAGGCAAAGCACAGACACAGAAAACCCCAGTGAAAGACTGCCAACATCAGAGAGCTGCAGCGCTGTCCATCAGACCTGCAGACCTGCAGACCTGCAGACCTGTTTGACCTGCAGACCTGTATGACCTGTATGACCTGCAGACCTGTTTGACCTGCAGACCTGTATGACCTGTTTGACCTGCAGACCTGTATGACCTGCAGACCTGTTGGACCTGCAGACTGCCAGGCAGGACTTGGAAGTCAAATTAACTAGACCGTTGACGTTGGTCCTGGTCGCTATCCATGCTAATGCCACGCAACAACCACATGTCCGCTTACGTGCGCCGGGGTAAATGAAGAGCTCTAACTAGTGTATTGTATGTCCTCTGCTCCAGACACTTTCATTTTGTTGAGGTCAGTGGTATGAACCTACATTGGTGCGCCGTGGTGAAGTGGTCAGCAATGCTGCCTCACAGCAAGCAGGTCCGGGGTTCGAATCCCATCCTAGGTCCTTTCTGTGGTGGGGTTTGCATGTTCTCACCGTGTCTTTGTGGGTTTCCTGTGGGTGCTCTGTTTTCCTTCACACCGTCAGAGACATGTGTGTTAAGGTTAATACTTCTGCCCGTGCCCCTGAGCAAGGCAACAGGATAAAGAACTGGAGCTGCTCCTCAGGTGCTGCTGCTGCTCACTGCTCCTGTACAATCGGATGGTTACGTAGAGAGAACACATTTTGATGAGTGTTTGTCCCCCTTGCAGGTGTGGATAGCCCGGAGGACTTGTGTATCCTCTATTCCAACAGAGCTGCCTGTTACCTCAAAGATGGAAACAGTACAGACTGCATACAGGACTGTTGTTGGTAAGAGTCCGGCTCGTGTCAGATGGTCTATTGCACATCATGGACGTAGAGATGTATTTTGCCATCACATCACCCCCCAAACTCTGGTGCCATGTACGGCAGCATTTGAAGCCAGGCCAAGTCGAACTTATTTGCACAGCCCAAAACCCTAAGGTAGTCCCAAAGCTCTGTACTATGAGTATAATATATAGTATCTATATAGTAAAACTATAGGAGCTGTGTAAATGCTATAGCATGTGCATAGCAATGTGACAAAGTAGACCATATGATATATGAGGTCCACGTTTACGTGTCACGGCTAGTCCCCACGTTGTGGGGGTGGACGCTGACTAAGATGGAGTTTGGGGAATTGAGGCCGGATGCCTTTCCTTGACACCCCACAGTGGGTTCAAACTAGCTGCCTCTGGCTTTTCAGTTCCCATGAGGCACACCCTCCCACTGATATCCTGTTTATCACAAAACAAGTACACTTTCCTTACTACATGCAACAACGTCTGCCAGCCGGGTTTGGAAACGTCCCATGCAGTGTCTTGAATTAAGCACCATGACACTAAAATCAAGACAAAACCTATTGGGTAGCTTGTCTCTTTGCACCAGCCATGCTCATGGCAGACAGGAGTCTTACTGCGTCTGGGCAGAAGGGATTTCCTCTCTGTAATAGGTCCATAATACCCTGAGTGTGACTGGCGTCGAGCAGGGCTTAGCACATGGCAGCGGGCTTAAACTTTATGCAAGTCCTGCTGCTCATAATCCTTCAGCAAAGTTAAGGCAGGGCCACAAAACACGGCATGAAAAATAAGAACGACGTCACGTCACGAGGACAAGATCCCCCCAACCCCCACAACCCCAGTTACAGTGTAGATGGAAAGGCCGGGGCAATGACTCAACATCACCATTTTCCTCAGGATTACACGTCCCATCAGGATTATACATCAGATGTTGTCTTATCACAATGGAGTTGTGTTGTCTAAATGACTGCTAATGAAAACATATTATCTACAATGAGTCACAAAACGAGATATCTGTTTTCCACATGTATCAAGATACTTATACAAAAGACAAAAGATACATGGATGGATGGATGGATGGATGGATGGATGCTTAGTTATCCTTCTTAAGGGAATATATTGCCACTGCCTGTAACGTATGAAACAAGTTGACCTCCATGGGGGTGTTTACCTCATGGGGCGGCATGGCTCAGGATGTCGGGCGGTCATCTAGCAGTCAGAACATTGGTGGTTCAAATCCTCGGTTCCTGCAGAAAGCATGTCGAAGTGTCCTTGAGGAACACACTGGACTCCGAACTGCCGTGGCTGCTCACTGTTCCTACACAATAGGATGGGTTAGATGCAGAGAACACGTTTCGTCGCATGTATGTACAATGACAAATAAAGTTTCTTCTACACAGAAGTAGGCGTGTGGTACACATTTACATATACGCACACTATATACGTACAGTCACATATGTACACGTGTGTAAACATATGCAGGGACATGATGTAACTATACATAGATGACTATCAGTGGGACGTGGGCTCACAAATATGGACAGAGACTTTTCCTTTCATACATGAGATGTTATATATAAGGTGGCATGAACAAGCCCAGTCCCAGATTCAGTGTGAGCAGCCATTGGGGTGGAGGTCAAAGGAATCAATGCCTCTGTATAAAAAGACCCGGCCAGTCAATTGCGCTTGTTGCAACTGTGTCAGAATGTGCACGGGGTGGTAGATCCCATCCTCCGTCTGTCTCTCTGCCCCTCTGATCATTGTAGGGCCCTGGAGCTGCGGCCCTACGCCCTGAAGCCCCTGTTGCGCAGGGCCATGGCCTATGAGTCGCTGGAGCGCTACAGGAACGCCTATGTGGATTACAAGACCGTGCTGCAGATAGACACCGGGGTGCAGGCCGCCCAAGACAGCGTCCACAGGTGGGTTTGACTCACTTGACAGAGACGGGGGGTGGGTTTCAAATTTCATTTGACCAGTAAGGGGCTTGCGTCAAAACTGGAGACGCCTTTGCCATCCTGGCAAAAGATGGTCTGTGGCTTGAACAGTGGCTTTGGGGTGCTTTGAGATATGAAAAAAAGGGGCCACCACTAACGTGAGGATTGGAGGTAGAAGAAAAAACATGTAAATAGTGGAATAAGTGCAGATATCAGAAAAAAATGTGGTCTCTGGCATGGCTCAGGAGGTAGGGTGGTCATCTAGAAATTGGAGATTGATGGTTCAATACCCGGCCCCTGCAGAAAGCCTGCCGAGGTGTCCTTGAGCAAAACACAGGACTCCTAATTGCTCTGTTGGTGCTGTGCCTGTGCTCATGGCTCCTATACCATAGGATGGGTTAGAATGCAGAGAACCAATTCCATTGTATGTATGTATAATGACAATGAAAGCTTCTTCTTCTCTCCATCTTTCATACCAAATGATACATTTGCTAAGCAGAATCTGATCAGAATTTCTAGTGTTGTATTGAAAGATTAATAATTTCCCCTTCCATGCATTTGATTGCACGGGTTATAGTGTCCTCCATGCAAGCAGGGATTTCTACTCTTCCAATATGCAAAACCACATTTAGTTGGATTTCTACACACGTCTCACTGATGCACTCGGATGTTTATGTCCTCTGCAAGGATCACCAAAATGCTGATAGAGCAAGACGGGCCCGAGTGGAGACAAAAGCTTCCGGAGATCCCTCTCGTCCCCCTGTCAGCCCAGCAGCACCACAAAGAGCGGCCTGTCAGCGCCGAGCTCTGCCAGGCCCGTGCCACCAGGGCCGCACAGGAGGAAGGTGAGTGACATCACTTCCTCTTCACAGAATGAATGGATGACTGGTTCTGATGGGGGGCTAAGATTACATATACTGCATGATTATATGTACTGTGTATAGTCATGATATAAGGAATCAAAGATGGTAAGTGTAACTGTGTGATAAAAGTGGAATTGTATCAGGGATAGCCAGCAAACGCGTCAAAATGGCATGTTGATGTATACATATAGTTTAACTTACATTCAGAGTATCGCAACCCCCTTTGGACCAGTGTGTGTAGAGGTGGCATAGCTCAGGAGGTGGGGCGGTTGTCTAGTAATCGGAGGATAGGTGTTTAAATCCTCAGCCCTTGCAGAAAGCGTGTCGAAGTGCTCTCGAGCAAGACACTTAAACCCTGACTGCTCCCCGGGTGCTGCAGGTGGTCGCCGCTCCTACACAATAGGATGGGTTAAAAACAGAGAACAGATCACGTGTGTATGCACAATGACGATTAAATAAAGCTTCTTCTTCTTCTTAACAAGGTATATTTCAAACACATGTATCAAAAGTACTGCCTCCCCCTGGGTGGTATCATGATCACTTTAGGGTTCACCTGTTTCTGGAAAGCTGCAGCGGACACAGAAATGGATCAGTAGGAGTGAGTGTGTGTGTGTGTGTGTGGGGGGGGGTCGTATGTGTGGGTGGAGTATCAATAATGCAGAGTGGAAAGAGATCTACACAGACTTGAGTCTTGCTGTAATGGAATAATCCAGGTCAGGTTTCTAGCAAGCTGCTGCAGAGAGATACACGGTGGCATTGTACAATACTAGCACATATACGTAGACCGAGGCCATACACATATAAACTGTGGCGACAGCAGGGAGGTTCTGTATGAGGAAGGGAACTGGGGTTATCTCAGCACGGCACACTGTTGTTGTGTAAATGGTCCGTTCCACTCGGGAGCTCGGTCCCTATGGAAAGTGAATGGGCTTGAATCCGGTCAAATCCTTGGTAATAGTGTTTGCATGGGTCTGCTTTATAAGGATGCATCATGAGGGTGGTGCTTCTGAATGTTTGTTCAAAAGCACATGCGGGGTTTCATTTTTGTTCAGCCAGCTCTTGTGTTGAAGGATCTGAGTTCAGGTTCCTTCTGGGTTAGCATTCAGAGAGGAAAGGTCCATTTTACATGTCAAGATGAGTCCCCACACTGTGGGGGTGGACACAGACTTAGATGGAGTGTGGGGGATTAAGGCTGGATGCTCTTCCTGATGCCTCACGATGGGTTCGAACCTGCAGCCTCTGGCTCGTCAGGTCTCAAAGTGCACACACTATCATTGAGCTACCATGTCCCCCCTCAAAGAAGAAAATCCTGAATAAAGACAATGTCTGTCAAAAAGGCTTTGCAGAAGTTAGAGACGTGGACAGCATTGTTCCTATTAACTTACATTTGCCAGGTGGCATATGTTAATTTGAAGCTTGGTTTACTTTTTAATTCCCACCACACAGGCCAGTTACAGTCCACTGTAAGTCAGCCGTTTCAGGGAAAGGACGCCCAGATGCCGTCAGCAGAACAGACTGAGACACAACTGGTTTCCCTGCATAATGATTCAAGATTATGAATCCCTGAGCTTTTGGATAAAGGCACAGAAGTCTATTCTTTGGAATTATTGAGCCAGAAGTTGTGGGTCCAAATCCACCATGGGGGATCAGACAAGGGCATCTGGCCTAAATCCCTCACACCTGCCCTGAGGTGGAATAGCCACCCGTCCAGGGTATCTCCCAGCCTTCTGTCCAGTGAGAACTGGGATAGGCTCCAGCATGGCCCCGCAACCCCACTTCAGATGAGTGGTGGACGACGGATGGGGAGCTCTGTTTTTTTAAGATTGCACGTCTAGATCGTAACCGTGTTTCACTGCCTACACGGATGTTTGTGCACACACCTGTGTGAATATCTATTCTGAAGGACATCGAACTGTTGCATGGACCCTGTGCAGTGTACAACAGCACAGAGCCTCTCACCTGACTTGCAATCCTGCAGGGTCTCTTTTACACAAACGTTTTTGATGTCTGCTCTTGAAAATCCCTGTGTGTCAGTTCTATTATGCATAGTCAAGATCATATGCATGTCAATGAGCAGTGTCGAGTTCACACGGGGCCTCACAACCCACACCCTCTGCAGCAGCCCTGCAACGATGCACAATAAGGATCTGTTTGTGCTTTTCTTCAAGTTGCCGTTTCCCTTACAGCACTTTTCCACCCGGAAGAGACAGAGGTAGTTGATTATTCAGCCGTCTCACACCCGTCCTGATGGGTGTATCGATCACTCCTGGCAATGTTTTCTCACAGAGTTGATGAGGCCGTTTCTTTCGGAGGGAAACGGGTTCAATGGACCTGAGCATCATTTCATACTGACACCATAAGTCACTGGTCGGGGAAGAAAAGTGACACCTCGATGACGGTGTATTTGCCAAAACGCCGCCATAGAGCAAGAATAATCTAGGATTATTTCATTATTGAACAACCACCAGATATCTCCTACCTTATCGTGTTTCTCCCCTGACAGCCAGGAGGCAGGAGGCCCGCTTCACGGCTCTGAGAAAGGAGGGCAATGATCTGGTGAAGAGAGGCCGGTTTCAGGAGGCTCTGGAGAAATACAGCGAATGTCTCACAATGAAACCCAGCGAATGTGCTCTCTACACCAACAGGTATACAAGACACAGCCTTCATCCTGCCTAAGGGAAAATCACATTTCATTTGTTTTAGGTGCATTCGTGATACAAAAAGTGACAAAGTTCTCCAGGACTAGCCAATCCTCTGGCTCCCTCTTGTGCAACCTCTGATTTTAGCACATAATGACATTATGTAACGTTAGCTTGTTGGTTCTCTGCTTTGGCCCAATGAGAGGAAACGTTGCAGCTTATGAAACAGATTTTCGATGTCTGCTGATATTATTTACACTGTATCAGGACACAGCAGAAACTCATGTGAACTCCAAAACTGGGGTTTATATTCCCTTCGCGAGGAAAGTTTACTGGCTGTAACAGCAGAAGCTAGCTGAGATTAGTCTAATGATCAAAGATTTAGAGGTGACACGCATGGACGCAAGTCCATGAATACTGGGATGGCATCCAGCGTTTTACCTGTGTCGCTGTCCATGGGGTTAGTGGCTGTGTCCGGAAGGGCATCCAACATAAACAGCAGGACCATAGCAGATCAGTCCAGGCCCGGGTTAACGACGGCCGCCATTGGTGCTGTGCCCTCACAGGGTACCATTGGAAACGGTACATTGGAAACTGAAAAAGCAGCAGCCGTGGCATTAGTTATAGCTGACTCCTATAGAGAAGATAACAAAACAATATTAAAATCAGATTTTCTTTATCTAATTGTGGTTTAGATGTGCAGTAGCAGAGACACCAACACAGATGTGTTTTTGGTATCAGCCAGTACTTGATGGTTTATAAATGGAGATCCGTATGAACATGATGGTTTGATCACTGGCAGCAATGGGCATGCTGCTGTTTAACTCATGTCCTTTCCTTTCCTCCAGAGCCATTTGCTTCCTGAAGCTAGATCGCCATGAAGAGGCCAAACAGGACTGCGACTCTGCCCTGCAGCTTGAGCCAACCAATAAGAAGGCCTTCTACAGACGGGCCCTGGCCTATAAAGGGTTGCAGGTGTCAATAAATCTACATTTTTAAACACTGATTGGTGGATTTTTAGGTGGAAAAAGAAGAAACTGTAGACAATTCAAAATTCAGACCCGTCACCTATGTTAGTATTAGACACTTATCATCAGATGAATTCATCACACACTGCAGGCTTACTGACGCATGTGTGTGTGTGTGTGTGCATGTAATCCATCAGGATTACCTCTCGGCCAGCAGTGACCTCCAGGAAGTGCTCCAGATGGACCCTAATGTTCTGGAGGCCGAACAAGAGCTGGAGGCGGTGACCGGCCTGCTGAGACAAAGTCTGATGGAGAGCATGGAACACACGCCAAGGGTAAGGGTCCATACACAAAGTGGGGCTGGCCCAGGATTCAAACCAATCCGTTGACGCAAACCACTAAAGAAAGTAAAGTTGGGACCGCGAGGCCTCAGATTCAGTCCTGCGGGGCGATTTCACAAGGAGACCAGTATCAGGTCTCATAGATTCCTCCCCTGAGATGTAATTCAAATGGTCCAACTGCTCCCCGAGTCCTGCAGCTGCTCACCGCTCCGATACAATGGGTTAAACGCAGAGAACACATTACATTGTATGCATCTACAATGAGAATAAAATGCTTCCTCTTCTTCTTAAGTTCAACCAGACAGCTTCTTTCTGCATGACCTTTCCAGGTGTGATAGTCCACGGGTGGCCATGGAGAACTCACCAAAGCAGGAAGAATAAAGGAGAAGCAGAGAATAGCAGCACGACAGCCCCCGGAGGGAAAAAGCCCAGCGTGGGTTATTGCGTTCAGCCCCTCAGAAGAGTCGCCTGGGTGATGATGGAGCGACTGGAATCCCTCCTTGGACTCCCTTGGGCGAGGGGACCAGCTTTTTAACTGCACGGCAATCACAATGTGTGCAGACCTCCCCCATACATCCATTCCTGAGCACATAGCCCCGTATGAGGGGCAGCTTTAGTTGGGGAAAAAAAGACTGATGAGAACAAGCTCATGACTTGCTAGCGGAAAAAAATGTTTTAAATAAAACAACAACAACAATGCTCTCGGTACTTTGACAGGATGGGTTCTGGAGTCGGCATTGGAAGAACCTGTGAAGGGCAGAGGAAGACAGAGAAAGAAAGCTATGCGTGCCTTAATGAGATATCAGCAACATGTATGACAAAAGAGAAGCCATGATCGTCCAATCACTGGCTGTGTTTATGTTGATTTCCTCATTTTGGAGACTTTTTGTTCACTTCCTAAATGACCGGTTGATCCCACGACATGAAGAAAGGCAGTCAGAGGCAACATGGGCTTTTAGATGCATGCTGGAAATGCGGGTTTATTTATGATGATTGTTTTGCATTCATACAAAGCACAGTTGTTTTTCATATCAAGGTGAGCACCTTTGACATTGACCAAGGTCATGTGATTTAAGATGTGAGATCGATACGTGTCATGAATCTGCGACGGCAACTATTTCAATGCAACGTGCTCATCCACAGTTTACATCCTCTGTCAGCACGCCAAGCGGCCGCCTGCACATCCGAAAGCCGCCGACGAGTTGATGAAAATTACCCAGCATACCGTTTGCAGTCAACACAGGAGCAATTCTGCAGATTTCCCATAATCAGTTGAGGATAACATGGTTAGGAACCATTTAAATTTGGGCTCCGAGCAGAATGTGAGAACAATTTTGAGAATCTGAACCAAGTTGCTTGCCATGTTGTCTAGATTCGTGGGAAACACAAAGACCGACCCCCGACATATATGTAGACATGAGAGAAGTTAAGATGTTCTAGGTCACTGCACAAATCAGTGTTCTTTTTTTCCAGCTGTCTTCCTCTGGACCTGACCTTTAACCTATAAGGTTGACACCGCGATGATTTACATTATTCTGCAAAATAGGTTGGAGGTTCACCGCTTTGTGAATGATTTTGGGATGACGAAGACGACCGTGTGCGTAATATGGGTGTATAGTATTTAGTCAGGTAAGGAGTGAGTGAAATGTGGCTCAGACCGGCTCATAGAATCTCAAAAAGAGGCTCTCTTCACCTGGGCCACATTTGACCAAAAAGCATCGCTTCACTGACAGTGAGAATTAGCATGTCGTCAGCGTAAATGATACGTTTGGATCGTGAATGGTTGAGGCGAGTTTTGTTTTCTCTGCAACCTCAGTGCTTAGTGGGTAGAAAACTGCATGTGCAGACAAACAGATTGTTGTTGAAATTAAAGCAACACTTGTTAAAATCAAGGAATGAGTTTGTGACATGGGCAATGTGAATACCTGCGGATGGATTTCTAGACCGGGGGATGAGTTCTGTCGTCTCCTCCCTCACCGAACACCAACTAAGAATCCTTAAAGGGGAAATGTTTGAGTTCTACATCAGGGTTGACCTCTAGCGTGCAGGAGTTCAACTTACAGCTATACATCGCAATAGCGATCTCATAAGGAAAGCACAACAAGCCAATTCATATATGCAAAGGTAGCAGATATCCAATGGGTTTGATGACATCTGCCATTTATGAACTTGACCAGATCCCAGTTTACTGCAATCACACCACAGATTGGAGAGTGTGAACCAAGCCTTAGTTCAGAGTTGCATCATGCAAACAAAATAGAAACCCACTTTTCCTGCCCAGCTTATGTTTTGCATAGCAAAAAAACATCTTTAGGTCAAATCAACTTTAAATCAGTCGCTATCATTCAGAAAGTGCTGCTGACATCAATATCACCCTGCAGGAAAGCTGACATCTACAGAGCCTGCACTAACAGTCGTCAATGGTTCTGTCAGTGCTGGGCTTTTGGCACACCTACATATTATCTGCCGCTATAGTTTCTCCTGCTATGCTTACGTCAGAGTACCGAAACTAGCCTGCTATGTCTTTAACATTTACAGGGTTTTTTCACCTGTAGATGTCAACGAACTCATAACTCCCAGGCTTTAGTCACTCTTTAAATAAGGTGCTTAACTAAACCCGACTGCTCCAGTGGAATAACTGGTAGTTAAAACTGGGGAGCACTCGGTATCGAGTGAAAATATGATGGAGAGCATCACCAGATAAAGCTCCATAAATTATTCATCCATAAAGACCAGCTTGATTCAGATTTTTATTGTTGTAAGATATGCATTTACATGCATGATATAAAGCAATTACATTGCTTTACGTTTACATTATAGGCATATTATTAACCGAAATAGCCAGAGAAAATGTTTTAAAT
>OMLC01042068.1:0-27646 GCA_900302585.1 Regalecus glesne
TAGGATTTTTTAAATGCAGAGAACAAATTTCATTGCATGTGTGTACAATGACAAAAGAATAAAGCTTTCTCTGTAGCACCCCCTATAGGCTAAACATCTTAACATTTTGCCATGTCATTATCAGATAATATATGTCTTCTTTTTTACAATGTGATACTTTACATGCACAAGTTAGGGTAGATGTTGTCAATAATGGCTCATTATAGGCAATATTGTACATAAGATATTCTGCAACAATAGTGTATGGAGCTGGTTGTGACATCCACCATCTGGTCCTTTTGATATCCACATCAGTCAAAATTCTCGTTAATGTTTTGGGGGTTTTTTCTCCCTGAGAAGAGGTACAATTAGACTGCACAATATGCCAAGGCAGCATTAGGCCTGGGGTTTTAATCACATTGGGATCAACTTTGGAAGTGCTTCAAAGAGCCATAGCATCAGGAGTGATTTCCCTCACCTCATCCCACGAGTTCTGTGATGTTCTACGGGCTACTCCCTTCCCACATAATGGTCCCCCTTCACTCATCAGGACCATTTTATCACAGATTACTTCATCTGATTGGATTATCGTGTGTTTTGTTTCACCACCCAAAGGACTGTCCCATAAAACAACCATAAATTATGTTTTCTGCAAAGTTGTGTTGCCAACAGCTTAGAAGTGTTGGCTTCCTATAGAGGTGAATATGTCCCACTAAGGGCTGAGAATTTCATAGACAGTCTGATCAAGTACTGGCCCCTATTAATTGAATGATGTTTGGCTCTTTTCATTATAAATTGGAGTTTTATGGAGAGGTTGGTTATGGTAAATGGACTGCATTTATTAAGCATTTGTCTAGTCTATTGACCACTTGGAGCTCTTTACAATGCACACACATCTATATTTATAAAGTTTTTGGGGGGGACATTTTCCACCTTTATTTGATAGAATAGTCGAGAGAGAGAGAGAGAGAGAGAGAGAGACAGACAGACAGACAGACAGACAGAGGGAGAGAGAGAGAGAGAGAGAGAGAGAGAGAGAGAGAGAGAGAGAGAGATGAGATGAGATGAGACAGAAGAGATGAAATGCTACAAAGGGCCTGGATCATATTTGAACCCGAGCTGCTGTGGTAAGGACTCGGCCTTATGTGCTATATGCTCTACCAGGTGAGCCACCAAGGCACCCCAACACACATTTATACACTTATAGTCGATCATCAAGGGGAGCCGAGAATTGAACCAGCAGCCTTCCGATTACTATAAGACCCTCTCTATGCCCTGACCCATGCTTTCCCGGTTTTCTTTCTTTCAGCCAGGGGGAGGGGCTCTCTCTTTAATGAGGAGTGCCTGGCAAATTGAATATGTGCCTGTGAACTAGCTCTCTCAAGTGCCAGCAATGTGGTTTCACATGGAAACAGGAGAGACTGTCTCTGCCCAGCCACCCTCCTCCTAGTTAATCCCCCTGTGCCAACTAACAAGGTTCCCCATAAAGCTGACCCATAGTCCAGTAATACTTGAACAAAGCCTTAAAATCAGCAGATTTAAGTAGGGGTTAATCAATGCATAGCCTGCGGATTGTATATATAATTCTGAATATATGTGATATCGGTAAGATTGAAAATACCAGTCTTAGTGTGTGTCTGTTTTTGTGATAGATGCATCAGGGCAGGCTATAATAGTTACAATTGAAACTTAAGCCCTTGCCAGCTTGAAAATATGCTCGGCTTTCACGTACGACTTTGTCGCAGAACAAGCGAGGCACTCAAAACGAAGCATTCACCCACAAGATTTGGGTTACCTGCTCTCTTTAGCCATGTTGGACCAGGTGGTATTACACTGTAATCTTCTCTAATGCCGCCCATCCTTGTTCCTGCAGCAACTGCACTACTCTTGCTGAGGGAGAAAAAGCCTCCTTATGCTTCCATACCAGTGAATGTGTTTGACACCGTATTCAATTCATTTTATATTTTCATGCCCATTCACAGTGTTTACATAGCTCCAGTGCATACGCTCACTAGAAGAGTGCAGTCAGTAGAGTGCAGATCCCCACAGGCGCATCTCCCCTTCTCCAGTGCTTGGACTTGGTGACAAACAACCCCTTTATTTCATCAACTAGGAGAAGAGAAAGCATGGGATACTTCCTGGTTGTTCCCCCTCTTTTTTGGTGCTCGAACCTAAGTGAAGAACCAGCTGAGGACTTAGCACTCATTTGCGGTGTAAAACAGGTTTTTCAAAGGATAGGAATCCCTGCAACCATGAGAGGTCCTTCATCCTACAGTCACAACTGTGCACATAAATTATTAGGTCGGCAGGCCCAGTTGTATGTGGGATTAGCAGTGGACAGATACACTCACACATGCCATTATAAGACTTTTGCTCAGTGTTCAAATTGACTACCTAATAAATCTACCTAATGGAAATGTTTTGCCTGTCACTCTGTGGATGCGCAGACTCTTTGGCGGACCCTTGCCCAAATGTGACCATATCTAACATAAACTTGCTCTCTCCAAAATGAAAAGAGTTGCTTATGCAATAGAAATTACAAGATTCTTTTACGGGGGGTTATTAAAAACGACAGTGAAGATAGACAGGAAGTAAAATATGGAGAAAGTCAGAGTGGAAGCAACATTACAAAGATCCTAAGCTGAATTTGAATCCAGGATACTGCTGTAATCAGGCCTGAGCCTATGTAATGGGTGCTTATTGGGCTGAGTCGCACAGAACACCCAGAATTAGCATTTAACTGCTGTGAAGGGGGGGGGCTCACTGGTAAACTGAAAAATGCCCTGATCTGTGGTATGAGCTGGTCATTAGACAGGGGCAAGCACGGAAGGGAGAGAGAGCCCCAAAGCTCCCACTGCATGACTGGCCCTGAACAGCAGCTCCTAAATGAGAAATCCATTTCTAATTGTCTAGGTAAAAACAAAATGGACAGCTCCAACCCACATGAGGCCCTGACCGGGCTTTACAGCAATCAGCCATGCACAGCTCTGCAAAAACACATGAACTGTACTCTGCCATTGTGGAAAATGTTTCCATTTTATACATGAAGATGTTTTGAGCATTCTTTATAATCTCGTTATGCATGCCCGATGATCCAGGTATCCTTTTGTAATGTTTTTCTTTGCTCGTGATGGAAATGTAGATCATCAACCAACCACTGTCCTAAGTACCCAGTACTATATGAATTTTAGATCCTCTTTATGTTGAACAGTGACACTATTGACTTTTGAGATACATGATATTGATTTTTAAAAAATGATGTTAGAGTGCTTTTTGTCAGTTTGCAGTTCAAGTCATATTTCAGTTGTTTTCTACCTTGACTTATTTTAGCCATACATGACATAAAGACAAATTACGATGTGTGAACTCTCCTTTTGTGAGGAATCTATCATCTGAATTGTGCTCATATTCTTTCAGGACTTCCGTATAGACTTAAAAGAACCTGAACACAATTTCACAGAGTGAATGTATATCCATACATGACAGTAGAGTATGTATCCTCCCTGTCCTAACTGTATTACTTCTGAACTTCTACCCCTGCCTTGACTGATCTGGGTCTATCTTCTCTCCATTCTTGTAGAGAGTTTTGAGGTGACCCTCACCAACGAAGGTGATGATGGGTTCTTTCTTCTGCCTTGCGCTCAGTTATTTCTTTCTTTCTATTAACCCACTAACGCAAATCAGCATCTGCACTCTACACAGAAACTCCTGTCATGCTCTGCAATTCCCCCCCTCTCATTTGGTTTCTCAACTTTGTTGTGTGGTTTTTTTTTCCTTTTTCTTTTTCCTCTCACCTGGAATTTTTTGGAGTTCCAACAACTGGATGAAAAGTGTGATTTGGGGCCAGCTGTAAATAGAAATATCTGTGCATGAGACATCCATTGCAGTTTGCAAGACCCTAACAGTTTTTCAGCCGTAACAAGGACAAAGAAAAATGAAATGGAAAAACAGGAGTTCTCAAGGATGTTGGTGCTACCTCGGCCAAGTCCCAGTAGTCAACCAATTAAGATGGCAAAGCCAATTTCCACCAGATTCCATTGAAGATTCAATTCTAAATGCCAAATGTGTTGATTTCACAACTTAGCAGGACCTACTGCAAATTGGAAATGGAATGGTAATTGACAGTGGAACTTTCTTTAGAACATAGTCATGAAAACATCCTCTAAGGTTTTTATAATGAAGGCATCATCCTTTTATTTCCGTCATTGGTGCCTTTCTGCACACAAGCAGATTAATGCAGGTACAGTGACTCCTGTGAAATCCTCTGACATTTCCCGGTTTTATCAAAAGAAAGCCGCTGAGATTGTTAACTAATGCAAACTCTCTCTGCTGTAAACTTTCCGTCGTCTCATCTTTGCCTTAGTGGAAGTCTTACGTTAATGCTCCACCACTAATCTCTACCATAGCATGGCTGCAGTTATCATTTGATATGGATGTCAAGCAAGGTGATATTTCTAACCCCTGTTCTCATCCAGTACTTTTTGTTTGACTACTGCTACTGTACTGATCTGGTACTCTATGATTTCAGTTTATATTCATTTTGTAGCAATTTTCAGCAAGAGGCAAAATTACACAGGAAGACTGCTCTCAGTTAAGAAAAAAAAACATGTCATCTGAGCCTGTTTCAGAGGAATTTTGGTCATTCTCACACAATCATGTTTTGATGACTGACAGAAATGGTTCTGGATCACATTATACTTTGATTTTACCTTGCTTATGATTTTCTCTTTGTTTTGTTTAGATAGACAGAAATTTGCATATGATCTTCAACCCAATAGCATTGTCTTCCTTTTACGCCCCTAACTTTTTGGGTTGGTCTTGATTTGATTTATATAAAGTACTCCTGTGAAATGCCTGTCCACATATTTTTTTTGCATGACTCAGTTGCGATGCCATCAACTGGCTTGGAAAAGACACTCAGCCCTCTGTGATACTAAATGTCCCACTCCCTCTCCCAGTTCACTCTTAAGTACTCACCCATTTGACAGTGCTTTTGGCTTCCTCCACAGACACCACCCACCCCAATGTACAACCTCCTGGCTGCCAGAACCTTTGGCTGATCCTATTTTGTGTGTGTGAACCCGTGGTTCTGTTTGTTGATGTAAACTTTAGTTTATGAAGGCTGGAACTTCCTGCTCCTCAGTTAAGTTATCCTGAGCAAAAACTATTTTGGCTTCTTGACATATCCAGGTGAGATTTGCGGCTTCAGGATCCATGGGCAGAATGTCCCTTTCGAAGCAGTGGTCCTGGACAAGTCCACTGGTGAAGGGGTCATCCGGGCCAAGGACAAGCTGGACTGCGAGCTTCAGAAAGAGCACACCTTCACTATTCAGGCCTATGACTGTGGAGAAGGCCCCGACGGAGCCAACATGAAGAAATCTCACAAGTGGGTGGATCAAGTCAATCTTATTGGTATAGCCCATTATCATAAATTACAAATGTGCCTCAGTGGGCTTTATACTAACCTTACACAAAGGTGTTATTCAGGGCTCAAGGGGGCCATGGTAGTTCAGTGGTAGAGCACGTGCTTTGGGAAATGATAAGACAGTGACTGTGGGTTTGAACGCACCGTGGGGCATCACAAAGGGCATCCAGTCTTAATCCCCTAAACTTAATCTAAATCCATGTCCACCCCTACAACATGGGGACTAATTTTGACATCTAAAACAGGCCTCTCTGTAATAAAGGGCTCAACTGGATTCAATGACCAATGGTGTGAAGTTTGAGTCCATTTTGATAGAATTTAATTTATTTTTTCTTCATTTTGACTAAATGGCAGATGAATACCTTTATTTTTTAGTATCTTATTAAATACCTTTCAAGCACCCACTGCAGAGAAATCAAAAGTGAAATAGGTTTAAAACAAGTAAACATAAAAGCAAAACCTCTATCATCAGATATAGTTATTTAGTTTCTCATATGAAGATGAATAATTTCTCTTCCCACTTTAACAGTCCTATTCAGAGGCAGTATACCGTGTAATGTTTTCAAGAGCACCATTAAAACACCAAGTTAAAATAAATTGTCCTGTGCATTTGGGACAGTGTTGAATGTGCGTTATGGGCCATTACTGTTGGTCATAATGGTACCAGGGCTGTAACTCATGATTGCTTGCATCATTGATTTCTGTTTTCAATTGATCATTTCATCTCTAAAATGTTTTTTAAAAAATCAGAGAAATGCCCATCACATATTCCTCACGCCTTAAGTTACATCTTAAAACATTTTACTTAGTCTGACCAGTAGAGAAAAAAATATGAAATTTCAATTTTATGATATAAAACAGAATGGGGGAGGGGGTAGAGTGGTCATCTGATGATTAGAAGGTTGCAGGTTCGATCCCAGCACCTGCACAAAAGCATGTTGAAGTGTCCTTGAGTTGGACCTTGTTCCCCTAATTTTTCTGCCCTGTGATGGACTGGTAAACTGTCCAGGGTGTTTCCCTGCCTTTCGCTCAATGAGAACTGAGATAGGCTCCAGTTTCCCCAGTGACTCGACTTTGGATAAGCAGTTTATGATGAATAGATGGATGGAAATCTAGAACTGCCAACAAATCAACTATTTGTGAAGCTGAAAGTTATTTTTTAAATACTTAAATTAGTCATTGACTCACACAATTATGATTGATTAATTTTCTGTTTGTTGACTAATCAATTGACTAAGAGGTAAATGGGATAACATCATTTTTCTCACCATCAGAGCCACCGTCCACATTCAGGTAAATGACATCAATGAGTATTCACCAGTGTTCAAGGAGAAGTCCTACAAAGCTACTGTTATTGAGGGCAAGAAGTATGACAGCATCCTAAAGGTGGAGGCAGTGGATGCTGATTGCTCTTTCCAGTTTAGCCAAATATGCAACTATGAGATCATCACCCCAGATGTGCCCTTCACTGTGGACAAGGATGGTAAGGACCCTCACCTCGCAATCTGATCCCAGCATTTGTCAGATAAACTCCAATGTCTTTATTGACCCGTATCACATTGTCTGTTCATCTGAGTAAACCTGTGAGACTGTCCAATGTTTTACATCTGTGACTGTATTTTTGCTTTTCCATTTAATTCACCAGCACAGCCACGGTGCAGCAATAAATGGAGAGAAGCAGTGGAGCTCATACTCTTATTCATTTTCTTTCTATTTGTCCAGGCTATATCAAGAACACAGAGAAACTCAGCTATGGCAAGGAGCACATGTACAAGCTGACTGTGACTGCGTATGACTGTGGAAAGAACAGGGCTTCTGAAGATGTCTTGGTCAAGATCAGCGTCAAGCCCACCTGCAAGCCTGGCTGGCAAGGTATCACAACTCCATTTGATTGCCTTTAGCTTGCCAACTGCCATCAGTCACTGTTTGGTTGTGTCTCTTTGGCAAACAAAATCACTGCATTGTTGCATGCATACAGCTGTCCAAGTCCTTTTAGCTTAAGTCCCTTTGTGGTGTGTGTGAAGCAATTTAAGTACTCCTTGATGATTAAGGAAAGTAATGACTGCCTCTGTCTGTTATCCTCTTTGATGAAGGACACCTTGTCTCTTTTTTCTCTCACTATCTCTCTCTCTCTTCTCTCTCTCTCTCTCTCTCTCTCTCTCTCTCTCTCTCTCTCTCTCTCTGTTCTCTGTTCTCTGTTTCTCTCCATCTTCTCGCCAGGCTTCAATAAGAGGATCGAGTATGAACCTGGCACAGGCAGCCTGGCCCTTTTCCCCAGCATGCACTTGGAGACCTGTGATGAGCCAATCACCTCCATCCAGGCTATTATCGAGTTAGAGACCAACCATATTGGAAAGGGCTGTGACAGAGACACCTATTCAGAGAAGTCATTGCACAAGTTGTGTGGTAAGAAGCCGCCAGGCTGGGAGAAAAAAGTTGATTCCAGTGAATCCTACGGCCTGCTGAGTTTAATGTATCTAATAGGATACCATGCCAACTGAATATTGTCTGTAGTGCATCCTTGGAATTAAACCGGCTCATTGATTCATTACATTACCCAGTAAGATGTTATTGTGGGTGGAACAAAGCTGGTCAATTTTCCTCTCAGTTCAAAGTATTCCTTGTGTCTAAATTAGTCCCTGTCCATCTACGTCACTTTAAAGGTGCCAGTGCTGGCACTGTGGAGCTGCTACCTGCACCCAGCAGCTCTGCCAACTGGACGGTGGGGCTGCCCACTGACAATGGACATGACAGCGACCAGGTATTTGAGTTCAATGGTACCCAGGCCATCAAGGTGCCCGATGGTGTGGTGAGCACCAGACTGAAGGAGCCTTTCACCATCTCCGTTTGGATGAGGCATGGCCCCGGGGCCCATGAGAAAGAGACCATTCTCTGCAACTCTGACAAGACAGGTAGAAATTGTTTTTCTGACAGGCTCACAGTCTTTTTTTAAGTACAACATGCAAGTTTATGTAGCACACAAGGGACATTTGAGCTCCTCATTGCTGTATTGTGTCTGAAAATAGCCAGCTGTGAGAGGCATCATGTACCCTCAGAGTACAATTGGTGAAAGGCTTGTCAAAGGCTTGTCTAATGAATCAAAACACACGCTTCACATTTTTCATTCTAATCTTCAATATTTTTGCTTCTTTTGCTACTGTACTTCCCCTTTTGGATGTTACTTCTTGTCTTGAGTGCTCAGACTGGCCCTGGTCTAGTTGATTACAAAGCCCCAATGTTGCTCATAAGATGTCTCTAGAGGGGGAAGGGGGTCCATCAGTTACTCTTCCACTGATTATGTAAGAAGGATTACATCAGAAGCTTCCATACCCATGACTTCACTATTATTAATGACCTCTTTCCAGTCTGATGGGTTTTCTTTGCATCCCCTAATAGAAAGTACTAAGCATCGATATGCTTAGAGATTAAATTCAAAATTTGCACAGGATTCATTATTAAGGGCCACATACACCAAACTGTTTTTAAACGAGCATAGAAATGAGTACAGATGGCAGATTTGGTGTGATTTCTTTAGCTGCAGCTGGGCTCAGCATTTCGCTGCAGCATGTGACTGCCATTGCCCTTTTAAAGTGGCCGTACTTGTTTGTCCTTTTGTTCGTGCTATTTTTGATGGTCCTGAATGTCAGTTGGAAATTTAAACTAAGCATGATTGGATATCACAACCGGAATGAGCTGGTCAGTTGATATGTTATGGCACTTGTGAGTGGAAGATGCTTATTCTAATTTGAGGGAGCATAGAGTATTATGAAATGTGAAAACTAACCTTGTGATATGACAGACAGGGCTAATAAAGGCGTAATTGATTAGCTTAGTATTATAAATTATTTAAACACTTATTTCAGGCAAATGTCTTTTATTGTTTTATAATTTCTTGGCTCTGCTATAAAAAAAACATGAAACTTTTTTTAACCCCAGATTTGCAAATTTACAGAATAGTTTAAAGAGGAATGTGACTTTGTATTGCTATCAGTAAAATCCCTACTCCGAACTCACCACAAGCACAAGGGGTCACCAGGGCATGTAGAAAATCCTATAACACAAGAAATCCCATTAGTGAATGTGTGGAGCTGATGATTAATCCTAGAGAGCCCATATTTCAGTAATGTCAAAGCACCTTAATGTTCACTAGGTTCTCCTAAAACATTTGGGAACATCTATAATTGTATTTTGTTTGCTTATCTCATTATTTACAGCAAATATAACTTTGGATATTTGGGTTTATGTTATTCCTTTTAGCAATCTAATGCTCTGAGCCACACCATAGTTCATGTGTTCAGTAGACTGATCTTGTCAAACACTGTTAAACAGGTTTTAATAACTATGTATTCTACTTTTTCATATGTCTAAATGAAGAATTCCAGATAAATGAATGTAGTTCATGATCTTTTTTAGGGCAGTTGCTCTTCATATGAACACCACCTGTCCTCTAATTGTCTCCTCTTTATGTGCTGTGATTTTTAGACCGCTTGATTTATTTCATTTATAAGCTCTCTTTCCCTGTTTTTTTTTTCCCCTACAGAAATGAACAGACACCACTACTCCTTGTACGTCCATAACTGCAGGCTGATTCTACTGCTCCGCCAGGACCCGTCAGCTGCAGAGAACTACAAACCAGCCGAGTTCCACTGGAAACTGGACCAGGTCAGTTTTCTCCAAAAGATTTTAGAGACACCAAATCCAATAACCCATTGTCTTATGGTTAGGTTAATGAGTCTTCTTTGTTTTAAGAGGAAGTTTTGTTGCAAGTACAAGCAAGGGAATGCCGGGCTCTTTTGGCCCTTGTAGCTTTCACAGCCGGGTAATAAGTGACTGACCTGAACCCAACCGGTTTGCTCCTCTGCTTTTTTTTGTGCCCTCCACAGGTGTGTGACAAAGAGTGGCACCACTATGTGTTGAATGTGGAGTTCCCCACTGTGTCCCTGTTTGTGGATGGGACCACTTTTGACCCGTTCTTGGTCACAGAGGATTATCCTCTCCACGCCTCCAAGATCGACACCCAGCTCACCATTGGAGCCTGCTGGCAAGGTAATTTTTAGTTTTACAAAACAATAGAAATGTTTTCTATGACAGAATATCCTCTTATAGTCCAATCTCAATGATACTTGTTCCTTTGACGTTACTGTTGATTTGAACATTAAAAAATTAGACATAATTTCTAAATGATCTACTTCCTCTGAAGCCTCATGACTCATCATTATTAGGGGTGGCATAGCTCAGTGGGTAGAGCGGTCGCCTGGCAATAGGAAGGTTGCAGGTTCGATCCCCGGTCCTGCATACAGGATGTCGAGGTGTCCTTGAGCAAGACTCTTAACCCCTAACTGCTCCCCGAGTGCCATATGTTGGCAGCTCACTGTTCCTATATAATAGGTTGGGTCAAAAATGCAGAGAAATCCGAATTTCCCCTTGCGGGACTGATAAGGGAATCATTTATTTATTTATTTTATTTATTTAGTACCCATGTTAAGATTCACTGTGCATGTCATTATTTTGTTAGATAGTTTGTGGGATGGAGCACAGTGACCTCATGTTGGATTGAAATCTATCCTTCAGATCCTCAAGTCTCCTCCCTATCTTTCCCTGATCTCTTTTCTCTGTCCCTTACAGAAGACTCAGGACATGACAATGAAACTGAGACAATCTCTGAGCCTGTTCCAGCTCGCTCAGGTCTTACTCTTAGCTGTTCAAAAGTGTTCATGTGTCCATTATGTCCCACCATGCTAACTGCATCCTCATACCATTTTGAACATGAATGGTTTCCGCCCATCCTAGCACAAGGACTCTTTCTTTATCACCGTTTCAAGCATGATGCCATATGGATGAGATCGCTTCTGTGAATTCATGATCGCTTGCTTTCTTTTTTAATATTCTCCATTTATACCCTTCTTTTTGTCCTGCACAAGCTGATAAACTTTATTCTCAATTCAGCCACCAGGGTGTTGATTTCATCTGTCTATTACAAGACCAAGATAGAAATAGACAAGAACATATCCGAACCTCTGAAATGGTTCCTATAGTATACTCGCTATACTGTCTCCTCTCTCAGAGCGTCACTTAGGTGTTAGAAACAGTAGGGTCCTCCGTGTCGGATAACAGTGCTACACCGGCACATACGTGAACACACATGCGTGCGCACACAAGACTCAGCTGGAATGCTGTGTGACCTTGAGATGTGATGGGTCAGAGCTGTCACTGACTCCACAGTGATGCAGGCTGATGCTCGTCATGGTTCGGTGGGTAGGCAGGCGCAGTCAGTCCCCCAGAGGGATTCTCCTCCCTCTGATGCTGTGATAGATACACTTCACAAAAACTGAAATACCAATTTGATATAGAAATGTCAAGGTTCAGAGCTGATAGGAAAAGCAGTACAGAGGACATGTTGTTACATTTGGGGCATTGTGTAATCCTCACGATGGCTCCTGTTTCATACTGGAGATAAGTTGAACAAAGAGAGTTCATTTTATACACAGTTCAATTCCAGGACAGATGTATTCCCTGTTTTAATTATTTTTCTTGATTTCTTGGGTCTTTTTCTTTGGTTTTTTTCATCCCATAATTTTTGCCCTTTCAAGACATTGGTTTACCATTTAAATGCAGTTGCTGCATGTGGCTGAAGGCCTGTATCAGCTCATCCATCACTCTTCTATCTCTCCCTGCCCCCCCTCTCTCCCTCTTTCCCCAGTCTCTCTTTATCCCTTCCTCTATTCCCCCCTCTCTACTCTTTGCTACCCTCTCTCTGCATCTTCCTCTTGTTCTTCATCCCCCTCGTTCTCTTCCTTCTATCTCTTTCTGTCTCTGTGGGTATCAGGCCTTGTAAGGCCACACATACTAACATGCATGAGTGCCAGTCACGCTGACTTTGCACATTAAGATGGCATGCTTACATTCCCATCCCAGGAGAGTTCAAGTCTGTGCGCCTTATGCTTGATTGACTCATATAGTTTGTTTCCTTGGTGTGTGTGTTTGTGTGTCTGTGTGTGTACCTATGTGCATGTTGGTGTTTCCTTCTTCTCATTCCAGGTGGCAATGCTCGTATGGTCCAGTTTTTCCGTGGAAATCTAGCAGGTCTCATGATCCGTTCTGGCAAACTGGAGAACAAGAAAGTGATCGACTGCCTTTACACCTGCAAGGAAGGACTTGATGTGCAGTTGCCAGAGGAGGTTGCTTCTGCTGTCAAGGTGAGGATGTGTGGGGGGGTGTCAAACTTTCGTAGATCCAATATCCAGCAATAAGTTCCTTGTCTTGTGTATTGTACTACGTAATGTATGTAAATTGATATATAGACTCATATAACAGCTGAATTATACTGCTGAATAATGACCTACTCAAATGGTATTTTTGTGGAAAAAATATAAAATTCGTTCCATTTGCCATAGCCTTTATGCGGTGGTGACATGATCATAATTTCCGAGCTATAGATCCAAGGGCTCAAGAATAACTTAAGTATTTCAAATATCGCTCAAATCAAAAATCTTTCAAAATAATTGTCTATATTTCTCTCTAAGGTTGATTTTAATCCCAACCAGTCCTCTCTGACCGTGGAGGGGGATGACATTGATGCCCTTGACAAGGTGATGCAGCATATCTCCTATCTAAACTCACGTCAGTTCCCCACCCCTGGCATCAGGCACCTCCGAGTCTCCACTGTTGTTAAGTAAGTGCAGAAGTCAAGAAATCTTCACTTTATTGTTCCAGTATTGCTTTGTTTGTCCCTTTTGTCATCTCAAATCTATCTTCTGGTCAAGAGCAGTTGTGGGTGTGTGGACAGCTAGTGAACCTAATCTCAAATAGCCATTCAAAAATGGCCGTCTCCTCTCAAAGGTATACGTGCTTTGAGTGTAAGGGGGAAGTATAGAGGTCCTGTGGAAGTCAGTGTTTCCAAAGAAGATTAAAATAAAAGGCCTGAAGGAAATCAGAGATGGCTGACTGGGAAACAGCAGATGTTTCATGAATAAGCATTTCTATTTTTACTATTCACTTTGACCTCTTTTTGTTATCCAATATACTTAACAATAGACCATCATTTAGGACAAAAAGTAGCAGCGTGTTCACAGATTAGGTATAAAATGCAACAGAGTGTCCTCATTGTCTTGGGTAAAGCTTATTTCTTAATTTTTACTGATGCAGATAATGGGAGGCTGCCGTTAATTCTTTTTTGAGGACCCAGGGTTACCCTCCAAGCTATTCTAGCACTAGGGCCAATGATGTATTTTCAGTACATTTAGATTTATCTGGTTGTTGGACCAGTTTCTCAGCTTCAATTAAGCATTTACCCAGAGCTGAAATTGGATTCATACTAAAGATTCTTTCACCACCACCACCAAAACGTCAATATAAAGTGCCAATGTGCCTAATGTGGAGATACTTTAGCTGGTTTGTACAGGCAATATGTTTCCAAAGCAACAGAAAAATGGCAGTGGCTTTGCTCTGCCTTTTGTGGACAGGGTTGCTGGGGTGAACTTTTGAAATCTGTGTGCTCCAGTTGTCTGTTGTCCCCCTTCATGTGCCTGTCTGTAAAAGGTCTACTACAATAAATGATTGGTGTTGTACTGTCTTGGTAAGAGGTATCTGTTTCCTTTTCTGGTACATTGTTTTTGATTACATCTGGACACTGACCATCTCATTGTAAACCAATAATACTGCAGCAAGTATAAGAATGTTTGTGGCCACAGAAAATATAGTGACCCATTAAGAGACCACATTAATCTGAAGAACGTCAAGGTTCAATTCTGAGCAACTAACCCTGGTCTGTCCTCTCCTCCATGATAGATGCTTCAATGAGGAGACGTGTGTGACGGTGCCAGACACGGAAGGTTATGTGATGGTGCTACAACCCGAGGAGCCTGAGATCAGCCTGAGTGGCATTGACCATTTTGCCCGCAGTGCTGCTGAGTTTGAGAGCCAGGAGGGTGTGACCCTGTTCCCCGAGTTACGTATTGTGAGCACCATTACCCGGGAGGTGGAAGTTGACGAAGAGCCCGAGGTCTCTGAGGATAATCCCACAGGTGAGGAAGACACATGTGTGCACAGAAACACACAAATTAGAAGATTTTTTTTTAAATTCATGTATTAAACACTAAGGGTATGCTTATGAAATTAACATCTTATATTGCTTTTACATGAAATACACATTTTTACCAATGAATAATATATTTCATTTTTAAAACATGCTACCCATCCTCTGGGACACTTTGTGTCCTCAGCATACACACATTGAAATCTCTGATATTTACATCACTTCCGAGCTAATCTTAGTTTCATACCTCTGAGGCAGTGTGGTGCATTATGATGATTCATCAACTGCCTCAGTTGGTTTACTCTTGCTGTGGGATGGGGTCCCCCAGGCATAGTGGATATATAGTAGATAGCTGTGTAGATTTAGCTAGTGACAAGGATTAGGCATGGTGGGGGGATCACAATGGGGGGGCAGTGGTTTCTACCTGCTTTATGGAAGGATTCAGATGACCAGCTATGCCATCTGTTAGGCCTGCACATGAACTAGGAGGAGGTGGAGGACAGACATTGCACTACATAAGGAAACTAATAGGCTGAACTAGACCGAAAGAAGCAAGTGTGTACTGTCTATGAGTTTGGGCAATGCAAAAGAAGTCATGTAAATTTATCAAGAGTCCCCTGGCAAAAAGAAGATGAAGAAAGAAGATAAAAAAATAAGTTGCATTTCTACATTGTTGCAACTTTTCAAATTTGAACCATTTTTAACTGTACACTTTTTAAAATGTCTGATTAGTAATAAATAAATAACTAATGGCATAAATATCTCTTGCCTCTGTAGAGACTTAGATTTTCTCCACCTATGTACTCACTGTGGTCATTAAAAGATCCCATGACACTTATTGGAAAGAGTAGGGGGGGTCCCCAAGTGTCCTGGCAAAAATCCCAACCTTGCTATTTTCCATCTGGCCACCTAATCCTCCTCTCATGTAATTGGCTCAATGATTCCACCCTCTCCACCTCAAGCTGATGTGTGGTGAGTGTTCTTGTACAAAAATAACTGCCCTGCATCACCCAGGTGGGTTCTACACATTGGTAGTGGCAGAAGTGAATCTCCCTTCACTGTAAAGCACTTTGGGTATCTAGATGAAGCTTTATATAAATGTAATCCAGTGTTTTTATTATGAACTGCCACACGGATATCTGTCAAATGTGAGAGTCACATGATCAAACAAAAAACATGAATTGCACCTTTCATAAAAGTTCTCAATTTTAATCTCCTCTCCCTATCTATAATTGATCTAGTCCATGAGACAGTGGTGTCTGAAGAGATCATGCACAACCTTGACACGTGTGAGGTGACTGCTGTGGGAGACGAGCTGGATGGGGAGCATGAGAGCTTGGAGGTGGACCTGACTCAGCTCCAACAGCGTGGCCTAGAGATGAGCTCCTCCAACCTGGGTCTTGTCATCACTGGTAAGGACTAAAGATCTAGGCTGTGCATTGCACATGTACATGCAAAACCAGACTAGACTAACTAGCTTGTAGTCCTAGCTTGTGATTGCAGTCTGAAACAATACAGGACTGCTCTGTGTAGTGGGTTCATCTCAATACTCAGTTATACAAGCACATGCCTGTAGACGCACGGTTGCATAGAGCTTTATAATTCTATCCAAACATGCATACAAAGATAGTTTATATACTCTTTCATTTGCACATCTTCATGCCTTATCAGATTTATTACAGCTGCCCTTAAAGAATCCTTTCAAAAAATATGTTTGATTCCAAATAGTTAATCCTTTACGATTCTGATATTACTGTTAGACGCACTACAGTGGATAAAATTTAGAACAGCCACTACAGGAGTATGACACAAGCTTTCTCTTTTCATATCTCAGGTGTGAACACCATGGCCAACTATGAGCAGGTCCTTCACCTGATTCGCTACAAGAACTGGCATACTGAGGCTCTCTTTGACAGAAAATTCAAGCTGGTCTGCTCTGAGCTCAATGGCCGCTATATCAGCAATGACTTCAAGGTTGAGGTATGACTGGAAACACAGTCTTGGATCTATTTAGATATTAATATTTCTTTTAAGTTTTTCACCATGTCAATTTACACTTTAAAGAAATTTGACTTGGTGAGTTAATCACATAAAAAAGCAAAAACAAGATGGAAATAATGCAACATTTAAAAGAGGGTAAAAGAAACCAAGAATATTTGCATATTTCCAGAAGAGAGTATTAAAACAAGAGTTACTTGCATTTCTAGGAATCAAACATAGGTATGGTAGTAAAGAGATTGGATATTGGTAAAGGAAATAAGTATCTTTGTACAGACATGAAACCAATAATTCAACAATAACAAATCTGCAGTTAGTCTCATTTATAAATCAATCTCACATTGAGTATTGTACTTTGAACTGTTGAAAGATTATATGATTATGAATTTACAGGATTAATAATTTTTGTAGGTGGTTTTAGATATATGCAGTATGAAAGACTATGAAATAGCAAACTGTATAGTAAATATTCTGTGTGTGTCTGTGTGTGTGTGTGTGTGTATGTGCATGTGTTGCCTCAGGTGAATGTGATCCACACAGCCAACCCAATGGAACATGCCAATAATGCCATGATTCAGCCCAACTTCATCAACCCCATTCACCATGCCTCTGTGGATCTCTCTGGACACAACTTAGTCAATGCACACCAGGCCTCAGGTATTTAGACATAGGAGAGACTTTTCTCTCTTCCCAAAGCAGACCAATGGAGCTAGACTGATACTTATTCCAAAGCTATGTCACTATGGAATATTAGTTCAATGATGCATCCTTATACATGCGCCTCAACCAAGATGAATGTAAGGGAGACCAGGCAGTTTCATTTTCATTCAGAGGTACAATGTGCTGTCTAGAATTCACTGTCAGATTTATTTTCAAGCTTTTCTAATCCTCTAGCAAAATGAGGGGAAATTAAATGAAAAGGGACAATAAAAGTTTCTCCCAAAGCATTACGCATAACATCAAATTCTAGAGTGCCACTAAAAGGTCCCATTGCTGTAATTGTTGAGATTAATCCATCTTGTCCAAAAAAAAAGGACTTGGCCGAGATGGCACTCATTTGTTGCAATCCTATGAATAGATATTCAATAGGCACTTTTATTTTGAATTTCCCAACATGATCGATAACATATCCGCCTGTCTAAATAATACATTAAAGTCCTACTTAACTTCTAAGATAAACTACTGAATCCTCTCCTCCTTTAGTGCTATTTCTGGATCGTATTACTTATTATTAAAGTTAAGCCCAGCATCATGAAAAAAACAAGTAATCTGCTTATTTTTTCTGCTTCGGGGTAAAAGTACCCGAACAAAGCACAAAAAGTCTTGTGCAGTGAGCGTTCCCAGAGATTAGAGTCAATTAATCAGAATTCTGGCACATATTAGACTGACTGCTTGTTTTATTCCGGGATGTTAATTTCTCAAGTATAGGGGATTACTCTTGAGTGCTGTATGTGACATCTGGAGGGGCAGTGCTCTGAGCATAACCTTTTATTGCCCTGATTCAGTAATATGCTAGGTTTACAAGCCCACTAACCTAGCCACAGCAGAAGAGTAAACCTTCTCTGGTCCTATGGGGCAGAGTGCCGTTGGTTGAGAGGATAAATAAAGCTATTTAAAACAAGCACATGTGCACACACATACACACACAAAGCATTAGCTTCAGAGCAGAATCCCAATCAAAACTAATGCCCCAACACAGCATCTTAGAAAATACCTACACTTTAATGGGAATGTTTTAGAAGGAGCTTTGGCAATCCATAAACAAATTCAGACAAGTTTACCGGTAACAAATCATTTTATGCTGATTTTTTTTTGTACAGTGGTCCCCAGTGCTGCCACTATTGTCATTGTGGTGTGTGTCAGCTTCCTGGTGTTCATGATCATCCTTGGAGTGTTTCGTATCCGGGCAGCCCACCAGCGCACTATGAGGGACCAGGAGAATGGCAAGGAGAATGAGATGGACTGGGACGACTCTGCCCTCACCATCACTGTCAACCCCATGGAGGTAAAAAAAAAACACCAGCACCAATGCAAGCGCACACACGCACACATACGCAAGCATAGACTGTATACAAAGTACAAACTAGGGAAACTAGAGGTTGCAAACAAAAAATATACAATACACAATGATGCGCAAAAGCTAAATGTTGCCAACTTCAACAATTTAAGAGGAAAAACAGAGAAATGTTCATATTTCTGAGCACACCAAAAGGCGTCCATCCATTATTGTGGGCATGGTGTCTGTAGCTTCAGTGAGTTAATTAATACCTCTGATGAGTGTAATTAAAATGGTTGATGCTCTGATACACTGTATGATTATTGTGAATTGATGAATACTATAATTGACCAACCAGCCGCTCTTAGACACTGATGTCAACATAACGTGATGGTTTCATAACACTGTGTTAGTAACTATTCATCCTGAAACAAAGACTGAGAATTGCTGTAACACTTAAAATCAAGAGAGCTGTTAATTGTGTACCATCATTGTTATGGGGCGTGGGGGGGTCCACTAAGTGTGGACATCCAGGATCCTGGTGGAGGGCTCCAATAATGGTTGATGACCCCACAAGATCAACTGAAACCACCTCTCTCACCCCTTCTTTTCTTTTATCTCGCTCCTTCTCCCCTTCCGTCTCCAGACATATGAGGACCAGCATAGCAGTGAGGAAGAAGAGGAGGAGGAGGAGGAGAGCGAGGATGGCGAGGAGGAGGATGACATCACCAGCGCCGAGTCGGAGAGCAGTGAGGACGAGGAAGCCGGAGAGCCCGAGGACCAGCAGGGGGCCAACAGACAGCAGCAGCTTGAGTGGGACGACTCCACCCTCACCTATTAGGACATTACCAGCTTATACACAACATACACACATACACACACCACAGCACAAGCTGGTCTGTATACATAAGCACCTCACGCACCACTCACTCCCACTGTCATGGAAACCGCCCTTAGTAGGCTGCTCGAGCAGACACATACAGACATGTTTCCCCATACATACTCCCTTGCAAATTCCTTTCCAAGGAGCCATGATGTTAAAAAAAACCAACAAAAAACAAAAAAGCAAAACACAAAAATCTCTTCAACATATATGGTCAAGGTTTTCCTATTGTTATCTTAGTGGTGGTACGCAGTGTATTACAGTAGTCACCAGATGGCTAATTTTTACTCCTCCCTTTTCTTCTTATTTCATTTTTTTATTTATTATGTTTTAATTCCCAGGAAAAGCTTGGCCTACATTTATAATTGTTTGGAACTGTGAGGAATCCAACCTTGCACTTTTCATCCTCTTTCAGATAGATGTAGGTCTTTCAAACGGAGAATGATTTCTCTTTTTTAAACGTGTATTCTTGGCGCATTGGATTTTAGATTTGTTTGCCGCTGAAATCACAAATAGCTCGGAGTTGTTTTTTTTTGGAATTGTTGTCCAGCGAGTGAAACAAGATGATGCTTTGGAACAAGTAGGCCGCAGTTATCTTTTTTCCCCCCTCTTTATTTCTCCTTTTTTAGTGCATGAGAATATTTGAAGTCATATGTGTAGAGGAATAAATTGCTTCTTATTTTGTAAATATAAAGAAACCATGTAATTAGTCAATGTGTTAGTGAAGGCCTGAGCAATGGGGTCCAATATCTAAAATGACGCAGTACGTAATGTAGAATATTTGTGTCACAGAGGCTGTAGCATGTTGCAAAATTTTATCAACGCTCTCCTTCATGCCTGTACAAAAAAAAATCTGTAAGATGAGAAACCCAGGACTGTAAGCAGAGGTTTCCATGGCAAAGTGGTGTCCATTTTGTCCTGTTTTTCTCACTAAGAGAAAGCCGTTTCTTCAGCTTTCATGTAGGCAGGACTGGTTTGGTGTTTTCAGCTTCATACATGCTTTGCTTTGCTTGCACAGGTGGCAACGCTGTATTCAAGGCATCAATGTATTCCATTCCCAATAGATATCCCTATTGTACAGAAAGTTTCTTTTTCTCTTTTTCATTCAGGGTAATCATATTCAGAAATGCGTCTGCGCAAACCGAGGTTTGTTATGTGGAACGGCACGAAGACTAGGGCAGCTATAGTGCTGTTGATCTTGAAATGTAGGTACTATTTTTTCCACTGATCAATTGGGACAAGAATGGCAGATATTTCCTTAAGCAGCTTTAAAAACCCCTTCCTCCGTATTCCAGTCCTGCCGCATTGACAGAAGTAGGAAGGAACCATGTCCCTTCGCACTACCGAGAGCAGATTTGCGTGGACCCAATAGTGCAGCTGCTGGCACCGTTTTTTCAGGGAGAGAAGTGAAATACAAGAACATTTCAAGATCGCTTCATTGCAAAGAAATATTTTAAAAATATTTTTGTTTGGCATGGCTATTTAACCAGACTAAATGTATTGGATGCATTTTTAAATTGGTCACTGGTCACAAAATGAGGATTGTCTTTCCTGAACTCTTTCTCTTAATTCATGAAGAAATGACGACTGAGCAAAGGAAAGACTGCACACGTGGCGATAAGCAAGCATTTTGGAAAGGAATCTCCTTCGTTCTCATTCGAATCTTAACGATGAATTTCTTTTTTTTTCTTTTTTTGCAGTAGACCGACCACTAGATTTTATCGTACATGGAACTGTACTGTAGAGTTGTTCTGAAATATTTGTTTACATTTGGTAAACTTTTTCTTTTGGTGTTGGTATAAAACTTATACAGTAAATTGGGAAGATGTGTCCAACTTCTATAGCTCCTCTCAAACATGACTGTTGTTCATCACTGTCGTAAATCTGTCACACACCAGACTCAAATGAACTTCCACACCTATTTGATGTACATGTGGTTGTTTTTTTTGGGGGGGGGTCAAACATCTTTTATACCTGCGTTAGGTACAACTAGATTTGTGGCATTGTGGTATAGGTAAGGGAATGTGAAGTGTGGCAATATTAGACAAAAAAAGGAATAGCGGGCCTCATACTTAGCAAGCAAATCTGCTATTTGGAGGCCAAACTCAAATGACTTGTACAACACAAACACTACTTTGCAAGTTTCATATATGGTCCTTTTTTTGAGGTTTCTAATTCATCTTTTTTAGGGTTTCGGGCAAACCGCATGTCTGGAGTCACTCGGTCGTTTGTTTTTAGATCCAGTTTATTTATTATTTTTGGTCAACGGTGGAAATGTGGTGAACAGTCTCCCCTTCATCAGTGCGTGGGCCCACCAAAGGGGAGGGAGGGGGCAAATTTGAGCCGGCCGAGTTGGGAGTGCCTTTTGCCGATCACAGCGCAATTAACACAACTAACAGAAACACTCATCTACGCTCTTTTAGTTGTGGCAAACTTTTTTTTCCTCCTATTTTGTAACGATGGCAGATTTCTTAAAGAGCTGGGGATGTGATTTTCTTTCATTTTGTTGGAACAATAGTCCACTGCTAGTTTTATTAAAAGTGAGGTTTTACATAGGTGTCATATGTCCTTGTTGATGTGTAGAAAAAGTAGATCCGTATTGTATCTTCTATAGATATTGTACTAAATCATATTGACAAAATTCACCTCTAAAAGGATGTACATTATTGAATTGCTCTGGATAGCATACCTGGGTATAAATTTACCTATTTGTGTATAGTGAAAGTTAATTTTGAACAATGTTCTATTGCCTGAATTGCTGATGGTTGGGGGGGGGTCTTTGAGGGCAGCATAGATTTCATACAAACCAGAATATAAGTCTGTTCCCTTGGAAAACTCACAATGTCATTATATCTAACACATAATGTCAACATTTCATCAACCATTTAAAGGAAAAGTACAATGCAAGGTGTCACACAATGCGATGGGGTGCCATCATGTGCATATTGGCTCCGGGGGTCAGTCTACTACCAGTCACTCTGACATCTCAATGTTTTCATAGTCTCATACTTTCTTGAAGAACCCCTAAGATGGTGTAAATTTTCTTTGAACTGAATGTCACTGCCTAGCAAACTGAAATGCAGCCATATAGTAACACTGAAATGTAAGGAGCATTTACTTTGCATGAACCACATTTGTGTATGTTCATTGTGGCGTTGTGAGACTGGAGTGAGAGGAAACAGTTCACTACTGATTTTCAGACCATTCGTTTCACTAGTCCACGCGCCCACACACACACACACACACACACACACACACACACTAAAAAAATATTTTGGTTTTTCTTTTCGATCTTTGCTCAAAATGAAAGGTGACAGTGTTTTCTGAACTGTTGAATGCTTCCTTTGTGATTTGTTGGGGCTGCTCTCACTTTTCTACCAATTGAAAGGCAAATTGTAGTGAAGTTGATGCTTGCTCAGAAACAAAATAAAGGATAACGGTGGGGTATAATGTCTCTGTGCCCTTTTATTTTCTGCTTTTATCAGAGGAATCTCAAAAAAATGGGATTTAGAAACCACTGCATCACAAAGCATTTTACTGAGACTGTTGGGTGATGTGATCTTAAAATGTGCTACATACATAGGGTAGGAGCAGCCCCTTGTGGTAGTAGAAAAAACAACAGCCTCTGGAGTCCAAAAGTGAAAGGCAGAATCAGAAATTTATCACATGTCAGGAATACAAATACTATATAAAGATTAAAAACTTAAATATCATTTGTGATTAAAAACAGACAATTCATTTGCTAATTATACATAAAAATG
The DNA here is from genome assembly GCA_900302585.1 of Regalecus glesne. Classification (NCBI taxonomy): domain Eukaryota; kingdom Metazoa; phylum Chordata; class Actinopteri; order Lampriformes; family Regalecidae; genus Regalecus; species Regalecus glesne. The sequence goes on from OMLC01042068.1 coordinate 23,077, forward strand.
TGCATTATCAAAGATGATATTGAAAACATACATGGGAGCGTAGATTTGAAAATATATCATCATCTGATAGGTTTTTTGCAGCCACTGAAAACTCCATATCCTAAAGATGTTCACCTCCATGGTTGCAAAGAGATTTGGTGGCAAAGGTGAATATGAGATCCAAATCAAAATTCAATTCAAACACTGCAATACTTTAACACTTCAGTTGACAAACAGTTTAGAAAGTTTGCTTATCTAAAAAGATAGCACAATTTAGTTTGCAAATGCAAACGCAATCATCATATACACACCAGACGATTTTTGTCCTAAAAGCATGTCTGACAGCAACCCAATGAGAAATGCAGCAAAAGTCATTGAACATTTTTCCATGGACTGCCACTATCAACCCACTATCCTCCCACTATCCTCCAAATACTCAACACGTCATATTCTAGTACCAGTGACCCAATTTACAGTCCTCTAGCATAGAAAAAATAAACGTGCATATAGTCTGGGGTATAAAACTACTGTTAAAAGGTATTAGGACTTTCAGCAACACCATGAAGTGCAAGGATTGGTTACAACAAAAATTGATTGGCACTCTTCACTCGGCATTGATGGAAACTTTCACTCAAAATGCACATTTTGGGGAAACCCTATGCTTTGGTTTTCACACCAGAGCTAGCTAAAGCCATAATTTTGTCTTCTGACCCTGAAAAAGAGGGCAAAACAAGGTAAATATGAAAAATGGAGACGATGAGAACAACAGAGTGGCATGATCAAACATTTCAAATGAACCATGTTTGTACTCACCTAGGTTTGCAGTGATTTTTTCAAACTGGCTCAGAGTAGCAGTGGCATTTTCTGCTAGAAAGGTCTCGTCTTCTGAAGTAAGCTGAAAGAAAAAAAGCCTATGGGTGAGCAAAGCTGTTTTGGGCACTCATCCGATTCCTATTGGGATACAACTAAAAGTCACTGGTTTTCCTCAAATTAGTCCGCACCCCTAATATAACAACTCCCATGTCAATTTACCAAACACTTGATATACACCAGTAAAACAGTAGAAGCTTATGCAGACTTAGTCACAAGCCATTTGATCAGCATTCACACGGAACAATTCATTTGTGCCAGTGTTAAATTACGCCACAGGGTTAAAATAGGAAATATCCAGTTTCCAATCAGCCACAGATCACATGGCTCTCTTGAGTGTTGCTGACCTTCTCGCCCAATTTTCTCAAGGCTGTGAGGATTTCCACTTTCTGCTGGGTGTACACGTCTCTGGACAGCTTCCCCACTATCACATCTCGGTCCATCTGGGCAAAATGTCACACCATTAGACCTGGCATTGACTGCGGCGGAGTGGACAATTAGCAGGGATATATGAGTATAAGCACACACTTGAAACCCAATAAATAAGCACCATGAGATTCAAGTCCAAACCTCTGCTAATCTGGTTCTCAGCTGACCAGGCTGCTTCTTGGCAAACAGTCGAATGACTTCTGGGGTTTTAAATGCTTGGCTGATGGCAGCCTGGATAGCCTAATGAATAGAGAAATTAAGGGAGTTTAAAAACCACAAGAGCTTTATGTACGCTGTATAAGCAACCGCATTAGCTGTCACGAAAGAATGCTATATTATGGTGTCAGTGTTATTTTAATCATACCAGTTGCATTCCACTGAGCTCATCTACCAGTGTCATGTCTCCTGACATGATCTTCTTCAATGAGTCGTTGAACTCGCTCAATTGTTCGAGTGTCTCCTTCTTGGTTTCCTGGTACTCTTCCTCATCCAGCTCCTCTCTTGAATCAAGGATAAGCGAGTGTAAATAAACATTAACAACATAGATGGAAGATATTGAAAAAATGTTTTCATAGCTCTTGCATACATTAGATCCTAACTTGCTGGCTAATATGGACAAACCGCCCATGGGTGGACCATTATGTGTACGGTACCTGCATTCCTCCAGATCCTGGAGTTGTTGCATCAGTCTGTCAAGTTGCTCTTCCATATTTTGTCTCAGTTTTCCAGTTTCGGATTTCCCTCGGGAAGCCATGCTTTCGCCCACAGAGCCTCACAACGATAGCTAATCAACAATATAGAGTGGAAAAGGGGAAATTAAACCTCAGTTACGTATCGGTTTCACCAAAGAACCACAACACAGTTTATTGAAGCAACTAAAACATGATAGATAAAACTTAGATAAAAACGTTGTCATCTTATAGCATTATTACTAATAAATCTGTCATTATTTTATTTTTTGTCGAGAATATTAGCACAATTTCAGCAAATGTGCGATGGCAACAGTCACGTTGTCCGGCTTCTTAGCTAGCATGCTAACAGACAAGGTTCCCACCTGCCCTCTCCTGTAAACAGTCGATCACCAGCGTTCTGATCCCCAAGATTAAGAAAATTTTACACGCTCGTTAAAAGTTTGAAGTAGATAATAAAATCAATGGATAAAATGTGAAGTGAATATCTAATAGCAAATGGGTTTGATGAGGTTGCTGGGTGTTTTGGTTTCTGTCTTAGTATTTGGGAACAGATGGGTGGGATGGTTGGTTGTGAACGCAGCTCCTTGTACTGTGGGAGCGACTTTCTCCTTCCTGGTCGTTTCCGACCAATCCGATTTCACCATGAGAAGAGGGCTACTTCTACAGCGTTGCAGATTGGCGGGCAGCGATCACTCTAACAACATCGAACACTTTCTACTGACCCTCCAGTGAGTACCAGCAATGTTCTCAGATTTTGCACGAAAATGTTTGCTTTTTACCATTGGCTCTGTGCAGAACGAATGGCATGTTCGTGTGCATCTTGTATTTGGCTAGAGAAGACAATTTAAACTCAAGTTTTGGTGTGAATGTTAATATTCGGCCTAGTGTTAATGTTCGACTTCGCTTTAACCGGTCGTTTCATTCGTGTCCTTTTTTGTGGTACGCAGCCTTATGTCATTGATATTGATTGACAAATTGATTAAAATGTGGTATAATCCACCAACTCCTGTTAAATTGTAATTACCCAGCTATAATGCTTCGCGACTTCCGGTTGCTACACTAGAACCATTGGTAAGCCAGGCCAGAAACGCATCTTATCCATAAACTGTGACTACTCATGCATAGTTTCCCTCCTATCTTCATGTTAAGGGTTCTTGTAGTGAATCTCGCTGCAGTATGAGGGATGGATCGCCACGAACAAACCAAAGTAGTCCTGCTGGCATGTGGGTCCTTCAATCCTATCACCAACATGCACCTGAGGATGTTTGAATTGGCCCGGGACCACCTGGAAGAGACAGGTGGAGTCAAGACTCAAACCAATTGATTCTCTATAATTAACAGTATGCTGTCACTTATATTAATTAGAGAGCCGTATGTCCTTTGTGTATCCCAGTGTTGTGAAGAATTTAAAAGATCCACTGTGATGTTGCTTGTTATGATGTTTGAATGGATCCTTGTGTATTGTTGTAGTAGTTTTTCATGTTTGACTGTCTTAATGTTGCCATAGTCAATCAATATTCCAGCTTGTCTTCATGTCATTGTGTTATTGGTGTTGTTATTGTCAATATTCCCACAGTTATGGTGCGTTTAGTCTTTCTGAAGCATTTTTGTTCTTTGTAAAGCTCTTTGTAATTTTGTTGTCAAAATGTGCTATGAAAAACAGTTCATTATTATTTTTACATTATTTTTGTGTTAGGACAGTACAGGGTAGTTCGAGGCATAATTTCCCCAGTTGGTGACGGCTATAAAAAGAAGGGTTTGATTGAGGCCTACCACCGCGTGGAGATGGCTAGATTGGCTACTGACACCTCTGACTGGATTAGAGCAGACGCCTGGGAGAGTTTACAGCCTGAGTGGTTGGAGACAGCCAAAGTAGTTCGGTAAGTACAGATACTCTAATCTAGTAGATGTGAAGATGGACACCTTTTACGTAGGTCTTCTGAACTGAAAGGTAGGTGGTTGCTGCAGGATTGCCTCAACATGTCCGGATTGTTGCCTCACAGGGTGATTTTATATAGATGAAGGTAAATCTATAAAAAAAATATCAAACATACCCTGCTCTATGAGTATAATTGCATTTGAATGTTAAGTGTTTTGACCCGTCCTCTATTGCCTATTCACCAGTAATTGCGCCTCTATTCAAGTCAAGTCAATATTATTTGTGTAGCCCATTATCACAAATTTGTCTCAGTCGGTCTCACACACCATCCTGTCCTCGGACCCTCGAATCGGATAAGGAATAACTCCCTTAAAGAAATCATTCAACCGGGAGAAAAAATAGGAAGAAACTTAGGGAGAGCAACAGAGGATGGATCTCTCTCCCAAAACAGATTGGGGTGCAATGGATGTTGTGTATATAGAATAAAACACAATTTACAGCATGGGCCACTGTGAGGATAACAGAATTATAATGGGAAGAGGAGATATCATGATAATCTCCTTTAGAGTCGGTGCATATTAATGGACATCGAGAATGCAAATATACCAGATCTAACCACCAGACTAATTATCATATGAGGAATGTGCTTGATGTCATTGAGCAAGACATCAAAACTCTTAAGTATTCAAGCCGCGAGATGGAACAGTGACCCAGCTTGCAT